>JASDQU010688416.1:36550-52364 GCA_032191745.1 Picea mariana
ATATATATATATATATATATATATATAGGAGACAAAGGATACAATTATAATAAAAGGGCACAATAAAGGGTTCTAGCCTACATACAAACATAACACTATAAATGGAATAATTCAATATATAGGTATTAATAAGGGGTTTTATACTTAACATGGGGCTTTTTCTATGGCTTAAAAACCAATCAAATCATAGTTTGGTCCGCTAATAGAGACATCCTATCCAAAAGAATTACAACCATGGTAGTTGAGTTTCCTATCTTGGAGGAACCAATGAATTGGAAGGATCCATTGTCAAAGGTTATTTTATTTCACCTTGATGAAATTCCTACTCTCCCTCCCTAATCATGAATTCACATTATCCCAAGGGGTAATTCATTTTCTAGTATTTACTTCTGTTATTTTGTAGCCTTCCTAGAGTGACTCTCATGTGCATTTTTTGTTATAATTTGTGGTGCACCCAGACTTGGTGCACATGCACCTCAAGTATGGTCTATGTTCTCAACAAAATATACAAATATTACACAATTTGAACTGTAAACATAAACACATTGAGATCCCTAACATCTTAGCACAACGGAAGATAAAACGGGAAATCAGATCATACATAGGTACATAAGAATTCAATGCCCAAAAACACTTTTTCATAAATCAAAACACATGGGCTCCTCAATGGCCAGGGACAATAGCCCAATTCTTACAAAAAAAAAAATGCCAAAAACACCAATTAAAAATGTTGAAACCCTCCTCGGTTTTCGTTCCAATATTGTTTTTCTCAGGCTAACGGTTAGGGCATCCCTTTCCCCCTCAAACCCATTTCTTCCTCTGCAGCTCCTTGCAAAATACTGAGGATGAGTCCTTCCAGCCTTCAATTCTCCCTGTAAACTGTTGTTATGTTGTTGTCATGGCATCCCTCATGGTATCCCTCAAACTGTCCTCTAGGATGTCCTAACAGGTTGCTGCAACATCCCCACAATGTTGTCCTAGGAATGTTGTACAAGTTCACCAAAGTGCCTAGAACTCGTTATTGTTACAACCCTCCTTTGATCTGATTGTAGCAACCTTCAAAGGTTTTCCAAATCATGTTGTTACAACCCTCAACAACCCATAATTTTTTTTGTACAAGGTGGTTGTAATATCTCTCTTTCTATTCATGTTATTACACTTGTAATAACCCTCAAACAACCCTCAAACTTTGTGAGCATACATGTCATTGTCCATAAGACTGAGGCTTCTCCTCTTCCTTGCAGGACATACCCTTAACTTTGTTGTAGCCTCCTTTTCTCTATTGCCAGATCTCTTATACACTACCTGAAACCCTAATCTCCACATGTCGAGCCTCTCTAAGTTGGTTGAGTCACCAAATACCCTAGATGTAAGATTCCTCTAGGTGCTACTAGCTTCTACCACTAGGTTGAGTCCTCCCTTGAGAATTTGTTGCTTCTATCTTACTGGTTGAGCCTTCCTCTACAAAGTACTTTCCAAAGACAATAAAATAACAATAGACTTTAGGCCTAGCAACCCCTCTCCATAGCTGCAACTCTAAAGGTGGGGTCACCACAATTGGAATGAAATTACCAAGGCTCCATGTCATAATCATCATCATATATTCACCTTAACTCCTTTATATATAATCTTAATGTTGAGTAAAATCCTATTTACAATCTCAACATTAAATTAGAATATTATATTCACACACGTGGGTGTGAAGCCCATCAAGAAACCCATGAAGCCCCAACAAAATACAAGGGGGATTTCACCAAATGAAAAGTTCATCATGGTGCCAATGAATATTCTCACATTCCCAACACCAACATCATGTGAGAATACCTTCCTGAAGCTACAAAACATCAACACTCCCTCTTAGCAAGGGATGTATTCTCACCTACTCCAATATCTCCTAAAAGTATCCATGTCTCCCACATTAGATCCACTACCATAGTTTATCTCCAATCCCCTTGATTGGTTGCTCCCTTTGTCACTGAAGAAAATCCTGATGTATGGCATGGTCCCTCCTTGGAAGACACCCTACTCCTAAAAACCTCGTGCTTCTAGGCATCCTGCCTAGCCATCGCAACCCATGATACTTTCTTGACAGTCTTGGAAGATGCCTCTCTCCCACCTAAACCTAAGGGTAGAGTCCCATTGAATGGTTGACTCCCCCATTAAGCCTCCTAACTCCCTTTGATTATGCACAACCTCTAAATCTACCTACTCCCTGTCCACTGTCACTCTACTACTTCTTGTCATGGCTCGCATAGGATGGCTCTTCTGCCTATACACATTTCTCTTTCTAACTCTAAGACAACCACCATGTCTAAGCTAGATACTTGTCCAACAAATAAAAAAAATATGCATAGCCCTTTTCCTCAATCACTAAGTCTGAGAAAACAGTCTTGGAATCCATAGAACATTTTCCATCTACAACACATCCCTTGACTCCATCTGGAATACCATTGTTCTAGTTCCCTGCACTACATGTTTGGTGTTACAAGGGAAAAACTCTTTATGTCCAAGGGTAAACCACAACAGATAGGTATGACGGCAGAAATCAACTCAATTCCAACATGTGCTATATAAACTAATGTGCAATGCGAGGAAGAAGTATACCTTGATCCAATCGTTTGATGTCGTTCCACCATTGAGCACTTTGACCCAAAGCTTTACACCTGCAAGAAGTTCTCAACAAACATGCAATGCAAGTATATGGTGACAATATATAAAATGAGTTAGCACATCAGATAGCACAATCCATTAATAAACATTACAAACATGCCCATGGATAATAATCATATATTTGCAAGATATCGATAGGACAGGAAAGGAGTATTTCTATTAATAATCGATCAATAGAAGTATCAACGTTACAGACTTCTGTGTCGGCACGGTTCGAAACCAAGAAACCAAGTTCCTTCCAACTGAGTCTCCACCACTTCAATCCTCCACCAAAGGCAATCTCATAGCAAAGAGGTAATGAGGTCCTCTCGACAATAAGGAAAGAGCTTGGGGGATCAACACTGTGTTTAGACTTGAGGGGCAAAGGGATGCAGACTCAATATGAAGTAATTTCTCCAGAGTAACCTTGCTCTCAAAGTTGAATTCTTTCTCCTCCTTTTCCATAGCTCAAAATTGTGCTCTTATAGCCTCTAGAATGCAACTGAAGGGTCGAGTCGGAACATTTCCAGTATATGGAAGGCCAAAGATCAGAGATATTTTGTCGTGACATGGAAACCCAACCTCATTTTGTATTTTCTAGCACAAATCCTGATATACACAAGGTGTAGTGGAGCAGCAAGCATATACACATCTTGAAAAGCAGTTAGGGAGCGTATATGTGGAAAAATGTATATTTTTGGCTCTAGATTTATCAAAAAAGGGGTTGATAAGTCTGCATAGGGAAATGGAAAAAGGCCCTCTGTGCAAGATAGCAATAGTGAGGCAAATATTGCTATAACAGATGCCCCCTAATGTGTGAGATCAGAGGAGTATCTATGATGGCCGAAATACATTATAAATAACCCAGAAGTGGAGTGGTAGAGAACCAGCTGGACGAACTCAATTGCTCATTACATTATGTACTGACTTTGCAGACATGGATACCAAGAATACAATGCAGATCCATGTGGAAAATATACCAATAGGTGTTCATGGCCATGAGTAGGCAACTATAAATGAGGTTACATGCCAATAGTTGTCATAGTCACAAACAAGGCCCAGTGAAACCAGTCTCAAAATCAATCTGAAGATATTTGTATACCATGGCGTACAATCTAGTCTCCCATGATCGCTGAAGTCAAATAGGTATTGGTTGAATGAAATGGAAGCAACAGCTCAGGAAATTTGTGTCCACAAAGTGATGTCTTCAAGTATTCAATACAATCCGCCAATGGTGCAAGTCTACATCATGTGAATAAATGAGTTGAGGTCAAACACGATGAGACGTCGTTTGATTACTGATCATTGAGGTATATCGTTAACAAACGTGAGACAGCCTACCAATGATGAAAGTAGGTATCAAGGCACCGAGTACATCTCTACAAATGTGAATAAAGGAGCTGGTGTTGAACACTTGAGAGATCGATTGATCAGGAGACATTGATGTATTCCCATCTGTCAATGGCGAGAGAGCCTGCCACTAATGACTGCAAGCCTCAAGGTACTCATAAAACTCTAGGTCTGATATCCAGCATACATGAGCTAAAGTCGATGGAAAGAGACCTATTGAAAGGAGAGCATTAAAGCATATCTCATCAGTCAGCACGAGGAACAAAGCAGGAGCTTCATGATTTGGTGGAGATCGGACAAAGAACATGTTCACGAACCAACGACCCTGTGTGTCTTTCACGTGTGCCAAATGTAAGTGGTACACGAAAAAGACCCTCTAAATAGCAACAATGATGAAAAATGCTGACAAAGGCGAGGAAATCACCAATAAGGCTAATGGCATCCAAGACACTACACGAATCCCAAAGTGTGAATAGATGTCTTGTCATCGAACACAAGGGAAACCACCCAGTCAACGACCCATGATGAAATGTCGATTGTTGGGTTCAAGGTGACCTACCAATGATGAAAGTAGGGCCAGGGTGCATCATAAGAGAAAAGTATCATGTGATTCTGAGACAAATTGAGGGTATGGCCGACATGCAAAGTCAAGATTTCTGAGGAGTGGCCGACACAGGTTGATAGACTTCCTTTGAACAAAAGCATGAGACATACAGTGGACTCCGACAGCATAGACTTAATGATGTGACAACTAGATGTAGGAGGCATCCATAATGTTCTCTATAGTGACTGGAAGATTAACCAATCGGTAGAGAAAATTATGTAACGAGATCAGCTTCCTAAGGCCATGCTAAACCCAAAATTATGATGATGCAAGGACTCAATAACTTCATGCTCTATTCAAAGGCAACACGATTGCTTCCAATTACAATATAGTACTCCCTTCCTTCCCGTCTTTTTTTGTTTTTTCATAACAAGTGAATACTATGATACAGAGGAGGGAACGAGTGTCACAAGTAAGCAAAACTAGTTCCAGCAGTGGAGCGTACCTATGCTCAATGCAAGGAAATGCATGCGGGAGATGGAAACTCAGGGTGATGTTCCCTCCAGTGTATTGGGTGTCAAATTGCGAAGGATATAAACAAGGTTCTTCTTGGTTGAGGATGTAAACTGCTTAGGCCATGGTTTATAACACAAAGCGAGAACCAACTAAAGGCTCAATACTGCAAGCAAGGGCATGAGATGCAATTACAATTTAATGCCAAAAAATGTCCTTTTTTATATCTTTTAGTCTACTTGGTGTGAAAAAAAGGGTAAACTTGTGCCAAATAGATGTCTTTTCAAATCCAATTTACGAGTGTGAAAAAGACAAGTTCACTCGGCGATCTTTTCCATTTTTGATAGCGAGCCGGAAAAGAGCTTAACTAAGACACATGATCTTTCAAATCCAATTTTAACGAGTGTGAAAGGGACAAATCACTTGGCGATCTTTTCAATTTTTAATAACGAGTCGGAAAAGAACTTAACTAAGACTCGTTTTTGGGGAGTCCACAAGTAATAAGGTCACATGTGCATGAATGAGAAATGAGACTCATTGTAAAGTCATGTATCGAATTCTAATGGACTCCCAGTCCTAAGGAAAAAATCTCAGCACGGGAACCAAATGACAAAGAGGTTCTAATTAGGGTACCCATGTTTGGTAAGTCTCTACCATTTATTAACGGTGCTATGATAGCAGATGGAGGTTAATGCGTCGCAATAAATGGGTTCATACCTAAGGTGTAAAAAGTGGTAATTGAAGGATAATGCAAAATTGCACGATGTAGTGAATACCTATCCTTGATGGGCAACAATTAAGGATCGAAGTAGAGGACATCTACTTCTTGACAGGACTTTCACGCCGAGGAGAGGTCGTGGACCTCAAGTCATGCAGGGCCGAGAGTGGGATGAAGGTCGAAGAATACATCGAGGCCCACTGTGTTGCAGGGACTCCCATGGTGGGAAGTCAAATCCCTATCCGGGCTATAGGTAACCTCAGCCTGAAGATTATTGTGCTCATGCTTACCAGAATCATAGGGTCGGCCTTGTTGCATCAAGCATCGAGACCGCTTATGTTTTATGCATTGGTGTGTGCGAGACCTACCGTGTACGATTGGTGTACCTCACTGCTGACTAATATGAAAGGTCAGCTGACAGAGTGCAAGCAGGGAGCAAAGTGAAACTTTGGGTTTGCCTCTATCCTTTGTAGCTTCTTTTTCGAGTGGATCCCAAGCCTAGGACCTAGAGTCGAGATCATTCCTAGAGGGCCACGTGATCCAGCTATGGCACAATGGATCGAGGTCATGAGACGGCAGGGGGGAGGTAGGGTGGCGACACCCTACAACGATGATTTTTTCTTCTGGTGGAGGAGACAAATCATAGCTCTGGATGACTATCCCTATGCGAGAATTGATTTTAGAGGTGATATTGATATGTCGCTTCCACCAGGAGCCGCCTACGGCGCCATAGGTAAACAATATTTTTTATATATTTCATTTTTTGTATTTTTTTATTTAAAAGAACAAAAAAAAAATTGGATGGTGTTTTTAAATATTAACTCGATACTTGTGTGGTTGCAGATGTGGGTCCGCAATGGACAGAGGGATTCCTACAACATAGGCGGAGGCACTAGGGAGATGAGGCAGTGAGAGGATAGGCAGAGAGAGTCCTTCAGAACGTGCAGGGCAACTTGTCGCGTTTGACACAGAGGATTCCTATGGTTCAGGTGGAGGATCTACCTGAAGCCATGCAGAGGCAGGTTGTCGATCTACCTAGAGCATGGGTAGGAATCTTCCGGCGTCTCGCCAAAACCATGGTTTGCTATCATGAGACTCATCCGACGCCATAGGCGTAGATGTCATGGGACATGTATATCAGTTGTATATGTATTTTTTAGGGTTTTAGCCCCAATTTTGTAATATAAAACACCATATTTTTTGGAAATATGTAAAGAGGGATCTTCGGTTGTGCTTATATATTACAATGTGTACATTGATTTAATGGTTTTATTTGCTTTATTAATGTGACAAATGCCAATTCAAAACATAATTAGTGTAGGCATCGGATACATGATTAGAACTTCTAGGAATGTGAAAGTATGTAATAAAATCAAATTGTCGTTCTAAAAGACGTACCCGTTGGAATCGATGGAGTAACGTCGGATCACGCACACGGTAACGAACATTCAACTGACATACGACTAACTGAGAATCCAGGCACACCTTTATAGAGCGAATACCATGTGAGATAGCATCGCACAATAATTCTATGACGACACTGTATTCGGCCACATTATTCATGGATGGCCCTAGGCATACGCCACCTGAAGACACCAGCAGACCCTCGGGCGAGTAAATCACCCAAGCGGCGGAAGATAAGTTCCGTGTATGACAACTGGCTCCATCTACAAATCCTACGTAGACCAAAGACTTCGTTGACATCTTCCAACAAAAGGGAAGACTCGATAAGCAAGCCAAAGACAAAAAAGGGGAAAAGGTGTATATGCACTAAATTTACATTAGTATACAAAGGGTTTCGTCCAAGCCCAGGGCTCAAGCATAATACCTTTTTAAGTAGAGCCCATTTCTGGGCTCAATCAATTTATTCCCTTCATAATATTCCAACTCGTAGGCTCCTTTTTCTAGAACACATCACACGATATAAGGACCATGCCACATGGGTTTAAACTTGCCTTCCCCTAGCAGTTCTTTGGCTTGGTCATACAAGAGGACCAAGTCACCCTCAGCATACAACCGGGGACAGACAGACTTATCGTACTGAACCTTGACACGTTTCTTGTTTGCATCGATAGCCGTAAAGGCGTCCCGACGCTGCTCGTCAAGACTCTCTAGGTGTACAAGGCATCGCTCTAAATTCGAAGTGTCAGGTAAGAGCTCAACTACCAATTTTAGAGAAGGGATTTCACATTCAACGGGAAGTATCAGCTCCACACCGTGTACTAACTGAAAAGGAGAAAAACCGGTGGCAGTCTTAACCGAGGTTCGGTATGCCCAAAGTGTGGGATATAACATGATGTGCCAGTTGGAATTGCTTCGACTAACAATTTTTTGCAAGATGGTCTTGAGAGACTTATTGACGGCCTCTACTTGCCCATTTGTTTGGGGGTAATAAGGAGACGAGTGATCATGTTTAAACCCCATCTTAGACGCTAGTTATATCATCATTTCATTTTGAAAATGACTACCATGATTAGTGACAATCACACTTGGGATGCCGAACTAGGCAATAATTTGGTTGAATACGAAAAAAGTTGCAGTCTTCCCATCGGATTTCATGGTAGGCATGGCTTCAGCCCACTTGGTGAAGTAGTCGACAACCACGATAATGTGTTGATGCCCCCAAACCGAAGTTGGGTTACAATCAATGAAATCTACTCCCCACTTGGTGAAGGAACCGATGGTAATGACTGGGTGAAGAGGGGCTGGGTGCAAGTGCATTTTTCGAGTGAACACCTGGCAGGGGTGACACTTTTTAACTGCTTCAATACAATCTTTAAAGATAGAGGGTCAGAAGTAACCGGCTCGCAAGATTTTTTGGGTTGTCGCAAGCCTGGATAGATGACCACCACAAGTCCCTTTGTGGAAATCATTAAGGACTAACTTGGCTTCCTCGTGAGTTAAGCAACGACGTAAGATACTATCTATTCCTCGACGATACAAAGTGTCTACGACGATTGTATACTTTTTGGCTTGGTATCTAATACGTCGTCGATCATCTCCCAAGAGATGTTAATCGAACTTCAAGGTTTGAAGATATAAAACAATATCTCCATACCAGGGGTCGGACAACGAGACGAGAAAAATGTGTTCATCTGCGAACGAATCGACATGAATAACATCTTCGTCTAATCATGGAAAATCGAATATTAACTCTGCAAAAACTAGTGATTTCTTGGACTTGGTCAAAGCAAAGTCGAGATCAAATTCTTGTAAGATGACAGTCCATTTATTGTATTTTCCACCTATGATACATCTAATGAGGACGTATTGAAATGGATTAACATAGGCAACCACAGTAGTTTTTAAAATCAATATATAGTGTCATAAACGTTGGACTACGTGGATGGCAGCTAAAGCTAGCTTTTCAACGTGTGAGTTATTACGTTCAGGATCGACCAAATTTTGACTGAGATAGTAGATGACGTGCTCGCGGAGCTCATCATCCTCATGAACTAGAACCATACCAATGGTATCTTCAGACGCGGCGATATACAACAAGTAATCTCTACTATAAACAGGAGATTTCAGCAGAGGGGTCGATACCAAGGCTTTCATTAAAGCGTCAAAAAACTGTTAGGCTTGCTCATCACAGATAAACAGGGTGTCTTTCTTCAATAGGCGTATGAAACCCTTAGTGATATTGGCATAATTCACAATAAACCGACGCAAAAAGTTAGCTTTCCCCTGTAAACCTTGAAGCTGTCTAATCGTGCACGGGGGAGGCAACTGAAGAATTGCCTCAACCTTAAGTGGATCTACCATGATCCCTATCTCGGAGACTAAGAATCCTAAGAGATGGCCAGATCTAACGCAAAATATGCATTTATGAGGATTGAGTCGGATTCTATACTAGCGGCATCTTTCAAAAACCAGTCAAAGGTGCGAAGCATGATCCACTCTCTTGTGAGAGTGAGCAGCAAGATCATTGAGGTAAGCTTCGACTATGTGTTTGAGATCATGAAAAGCGAAAGTCATGGATCGTTGGAAAGTTGCTCCGGCATTTTTTCAGGCCGAAAGACATTTTTCGGTATGCAAACATGCCCCAAGGACATATGAATGTCATCTTATGTTGGTCTTTGGGTTTGATCTGGATTTGGTTATAGTCTGAAAATCCATCCATAAAAGAAAATATTTCGCTTCCCGCACACCCATCGAGAATCTGATCATTGAAAGGCGTGGAGAAGTTATCTTTAGGACAAGCCTTGTTCAGGTCGCGAAAGTCCATACACACGTGGATGGTTCCTTACTTTTTATTCACGAGAACAAAGTTGGATACCCATTCGGTCAAGGGAATCGGGTAGATAAAGTCGGTATTAAGTAGCTTCTCTACTTCTGCCTTAATAGCAGGGGCCTTCCTAGGATTAGCAGCTCTAAGATGTTGTCGAATGGGTTTAGCATCCGGGTAAGTCCTAATATCATGTTCGACAATACGGGGGTCGATCCTTGGCATCTCTTCATATGACCAAGCGAATACGTCTCGAAATTCTTTGAAGAGGTTGGTGTAAATTAGAATCTCTTCTGGTGAGCAATCTGCACCTATATTTACATTTTCAATCTTGCCAGGGGTACGAGAGATATCGATCTGGACGGTAGTAGAAATGCTTGCCATATTCCCTTCGGTGTAAATGCCATGTGTATCAAGTGGAACTATGGCGTGACCAACTATCTCACTCAAGGTAGATCTAAAATCATCTTGCTCAATTCTTTCAAGACTTGGGAGAAAATAAGATCGATGATGCATATCGTCCCAAGGTCTCTCGGAAACATTCATGGCTTCAAGGATGGCTTCGTCCAAAGGCAATGTCTCATCCAAGAAATCATGTGAACAAGATAACGAAGTGGCCCACACAAGCCTAAGAACTGGATCCTCCTCGATCGTCTGTGAGGGAACAGGATCGGAATCAACAGAAGAGTCAAGGATAGCTTGATATGCAATCTCTGTTGCCGATAGTGGCATAGCCATGCCAGCATGTGACTGACCTTCAATCGACGAAGTCGGAGAAGGTAATGTCCAAGGGTCACTAGAATAAGAAGTGTGGAAAGGGATGGACCTCTCTACTAAAGAGGGCGTACTGAACATGGTGTAAATGTGGTCAGTTGGTGCCGAGAATTCGAAAGTACCCATGAGGGAAGAATACATTCTGACACCGATATTCTCAGTTGTCGATTGAGAATTTTGTCGACCATAGGAATCGACGATCCAATAGATGCATTCGGGCTAGAGTACGCAAAGGATAACTGGTCGATCATCACAATCTCTCCCTGATGAAGAAAACAAAGCATGCGAAAAACGGATGATACGACGGCGATCATAGCATAAGTCCAATTGCAACCTAGTAACAGGTTATAATCGAGAGGTGCATCAACTACCTCTACTTCCACCTCTACCGTCTTCCCACCTAACTAGACCGGAAAGGTGGGGAGAATACCATGAGGGCGGAAGGAATGACCGTCGAATGCGGTCAACATGGTCGACGACTTTGAAAGGATTGGAGAACCGATAGCTTTCCAACAGACTAAGGACATCACGCAAGTGGCATCACCTTCATAAACGATCGCTCGTTTGATGGTATATTTAGAATACTCCATGTGGATTTGGAAAGCCACATGGTAGGGGAAGTGAGGCTTCATGTCCGTGACATCAAACTTGATGATCTTTGAGCCACTAGGTTCTAGAGCTCCTAAGGCAAAGAGTAAGGCATTCCTCTGTGATGGAAACCTCTGGAGTACCTCCAAAGCTGACATCGCGCAAGTTGTTTGGCCCATATCCTCAACAATATAGTAGTTCTAGGTGGCTCTAGCATTAGGGTTATGGGTAGAACACTTGAATGCTCCTTTCGGAATATGAGGTGGTGGCTCTGGTTTCTCGATATGTAAATTCATCTCCAGGGGTGGAGGAGGAGCTTCTAGGCTGGTACTATCTTTTGAAGAGCCATAATCTCGAGAGCGAGTGGCTATATCAATTTTTGCGTCGACCATATTGATACAAACACGGTCGCCATCTTGCGGTGGTGGGTTTTGACTCCCACCAGGCGCATTTTAGGCGTTCAAAGAACTCGAGGCTAAGTGTTTGTTGTGATGAAAGGGATTCATTAGCATAGTGGGCGGAAGATTTAAAAGCCTTGCAGCCTCCGCAAGTTTTGGGCATAAGTGTGTAAGGTGATCATCAGTACAAAGTTTAGAAGGAAACTTAACCTTATGCTTTTCTTTCTTGCCCTCTCCAACATTATCGTTCTGTTTTCCATTATTATTCTTGTCCTTGGGTTTATTCTTCCCACCTCTACGATTATTTCGACCTTTCCGTTTATTCCCATCTGGTTGTTGGTCACCATTTGGGTTTTTCGACGACTGCACGGAATGTACATCCGTCGATTGGGTGGGTTTGGAGGATCCAGATGAAGTTGGTCCTCCGGCAGACTTCATTGTCGAGTCTACAGACTTTACATTGGCGTACCCCACAATGCCATCGGCATGGGGCCCAAGACTTTGTCTAGGGTCATGATTCGACCGCGGTGCATCGGGAAGAAGGTGGTATAACATCCCAGACTAAGCATAGATCAAATCGAATTGATGGGCTCTAAAAATGGCTTCTTCCTTGCTGAAGACCTCGGAAGTAGAAACGTCCTTTGAAATAGGAGCGTGCAAAGACTTTAAAAACCATTCTAAAAGAAAGGCTGGGGGTATGGGAGTCTTAACTAATCATTTTCACCTACACCATTCCTAGATATGGTCTGAAATATGAGTGTTGGTACCCTAGCGTAAAGTTGGAAAAAGTTCAAGGCCAACATCATAATGAACGGGTAGTTGAAAATGGTTAAGAAAGGCTAGCACTAACTGTTGAAAAGACCCATATGTCCCCCTAGGTAACTCAATATACCATTGTGACGCAATCCCGATAAGAGTGTGCTGAAACAATCGTAATCTAATAGAATCGTGATTCAAAGAATTCGATGAGCACCAGAGGTAAAAAGTAGTGATGTGATCACCAGGGTCCTCGCCATTCTTACCCTCAAACTTTGGAATGTCTGACGGAATATTGGTGGGGACAGGGGGCCATGTGGGATCATGAATCACCAGTTCATTCATTAGTTTAGACAAATCTGGCAGATTAAGCATGGCCAAAAAGGGAATACGGGGTTGCGACCCCTAACCCCATCTTCCCGCAAAAGACTGAGTATTAGGAGTTGTGTTCCATCCAGGATTCTAGTAAGGACTAGAACCTTGTCCGGAATTAAAAGACCCTCCTCCGGCTGGATTCGTGAAAGATGGATTGGGCATCATTCCAGCAGGAATGTTCTGATAAGGATTATGAAAATTCCCCCCAGTTGGATTAGCTCCAAACTGAAGGTTGTTAAAACTTCCCCCAACTGGATTAGATCTAGGTTGGGGGTGCCCAAGACATAAGTTTGACCTCGTCCAGGTGAGAATCCAAAGGATTGAAGTGGATTCACTATGCCAAAAGTATTGGTCGAATTCGGCACCGAGGGGATAGGGATATAGGGTGGAACTTGTCCACCAGCTTGGTTGTTCCATCTCGTCGTAGAAGGATTAGACTCGGAGTTAAGGAAGGGGACACTTCCTACATTAGGATTCGCTTGGGGAACATGAGAGCTACCAAACTGAAAAGGAGTGTAAGGAGGTGTAGTGCCCCCAGGTCCAAGGCTAGCGTTATGGCCAACAGCTAGGATGGCAGTCAAAAAATGCGAAGTGAAACTTGGCATACCATAAGAAAATGGACTAGTATCCATGGGGATGGTCTGAACATTGTAACTCGGAGAGTGGCCAAAACCCCCAAAAGGGTTAGAGGCAAGAGATGAAGCATTGACTACAGGCTGAGCCATAGTACCGGTGTAGGCCTCCGGCACTGCAACTATAGAGGCTGCAAGTGTCGAAGGAGTGAAATTAACTATAGTGGGATTGGGAGTTGATGAACTCCCAGTGTTCTGAAGACTAGACTCAGTACTCATCCTTGTGGGATCACAAATCTAAAAAGTGGATGTATGTGTACCACTCCCGATAACTCTACGCCTTTTAGAAGGCAAAAGCTCGAAAATCGGTGGTAACTGTAACAACCGACGGGACCTGCGAGGAAGTTGGTCTGACTCCACGATGACTTATGACTCTCAACAAATAAAAAGATATCCTAAGGCCAACTAGCAATCAAAGAGCATACCAAAAAGTCAATCGGCCAATATGCATGCAAACAGGCTAAAGTGGTCGAGTGGCCTCCCTCGCTAAAGAAGGTATGCCTCATCCAGGAGGGACTTGAGACTCCCTGCTAAAGTTTGGAGGTAACAAAATCAGTTATAAGGGCCCTTGTAGGCTTAACAACCAGTCGGTCAGATCCCTCGGAGAGGTAATATTCCATAAAGGTTGTGTGTTGTTCGACCCCTATCTGACTTAAGATACAAGCAGAATAACCCCTGCAACTAACCTATGAGAAACCTAAGTCAAGCAACTAATCAACCACTGTATAACCGATGCACAGGCAAACAGTCGTAAGTTTGGATTATCGTATGGGAAGGGTAGAAAATCCTGAAACCTTGAAAGTACCACCTCTCACAGAGGTATGGATACTAGCAAGATCCCCAAATACGAATAAATCCACAGAAATATCTCTGATGCTGGGTGAGTATCCGGGGGTTATCCCTTCAACAAAATTCGTGCGATCTCGTTCTTAACTCCGGTGTGAGCGGAGCCTCCTAATATTACCAATTATACAATGGATTTCTCAACTCGCTTTCTCAGACACATATGTTGATTTAATTGCTTTGGAGAAGTTTACTCACAAAATCCTATTCCAAGGCACTAAATCCTAGGCTAGTTTGTGCACCATAAACAATAAAATCGTTACTAATCAATTTTAATTTAAACCGTAAATTTTATTGGCCGTGATTACTCAAAAAGGTATGGAAATGAAACTCATGGTGTTATGACTCTGCATGAAAATAAAAATAGATATAATGCAAAGCCTAACTTTAACTCTTCAGTGAATGATATGCTAAATAAAAACAGTGCAATATTCAATGTTAACTCTGCAACTCAGAAGTAAAATGCAATCTTTCGCTAAATTTGTTAAGCTAATGATAAAGGTTCCAAGACAAAAATACCAACCAATGCAAAATACCTTTTTTTTTTCGTATTTTTAATGTATTAAAAAGAAAATGCATGGACTGATAAGCAACTTGATATATAACTTCTACTATGTATAAAAGCAATCACTCGAGAAGAATACCAAGTAGCCAAGCAGATAACCCAACTACCAAGGACAAATCAAAAATGGAAAACAAAGACAAAGACGCCACCCAAAAATTTAACTCCAAACAGGTTTCCTGTCATCCCAGATAATCTCAACATGCACCACAGAGACCTAAGAAGGCTTAGTGATCCTCAAAACCTACCCAGCAGTCACTAAACTAAGCAAGAAATCAAGGGGAAGTGGTATACGTGATTGTTTAAGAGAAAAGAGCGTATATATGCTTCTTGCAGTGGGACAACAAGTGTGTATACACGGCTGTCAGAGCAAAAAGGGTGTATACCTTTTAAAACAAGGTTAGGCAAGGGTAAAAGGATGAAAAACTCAGACCCAGAGTGAACAGACTCTGACCAACTGTGATACGAAAAGAAACACAAAGGAAAAAGAGCAATGTAAGAAGAAAAAATACTTCAACCCTTAGAAGGAAGATCCTCCCCAGTGGAGTTGCCAATTCTGTTACAAGGGAAAAACTCTTTATGGCCAAGGGTAAACCACAACAGATGGGTATGACTACAGAAATCAACTCAATTCCAACATGTGCTATATAAACTAATGTGCAATGCGAGGAAGAATCCTACCTCGATCCAATCGTTTGATGTCGTTCCACCGTTGAGCACTTTGACTCAAAGCTTTACACCTGCAAGAAGTTCTCAACAAACAAGCGATGCAAGTATATAGTGACAATATATAAAATGATTTAGCACATCAGATAGCGCAATCCATTAATAAACATTACAAACATGCCCATGGATAATAATCATATATTTGCAAGATATCGATA
>JASDQU010688418.1:25177-39006 GCA_032191745.1 Picea mariana
TATGCTTCCATCTTAATATATCATAAAGCACGGTTCTATGGACGTAGCCCTAGAGAGAGGGTGAACCACGTATATCTGTCTTGTGTGTGTGATTGATGTTGTGTTATTTTTTCTTGATATATTGTTATTGCATTGTTGTGATAGATCTGATAGATGTATGGAATAGATCTAAGACTGATAAGTGATATATGCATGTTGTATTGTTCTGGTATTGGATCCACTTGATATTTCCCTTGGTTGTAGACATATCTGTCCTGCAACCCCCCCATAAATGCTTCGGGTGAGACTGCATTTGCTTCGCAGGTGTAGCTGAAAGGGCCAGTAGTTAGGGCTTGTTGGTGCACTCTTGGAGTTGAACCCTGGATCTTCCTTTGTGCTAACAAATGGTTCTGTTACTGAGACATGAATCTTCTTGAGGGAATGTCAAGGTGGTTCCCATCAAAGACAGAGATTGAAAAGTGGATGGAGGATCAAGAAAAGGACTTTGTTGAAGCCCGGAACAAGAACCCTAATCTTAGTACAGAGGATTGGTTGGAGAGAAATATTTTTACTGATATACATGAGATATTCTTTGGAGGAATCCATCAGGAACTATATGAGTGGTTAGCCAGGTTGGCAGATACCCAGTTTGAGGTCAGATCTAGACATCTTGTAATTTGGACGTTGGCGTTGATCAAGAAGGTCAAAAGAGTTTATAAAGCCATGTCGAGAGCAGTGGATCATTGGTTTGATAGAACCATTGGAGGCTACATCACCGAGTTTGTTGTTGACAGAGTAGAGTCATACAACCAGGCCGAGAGATATTTTTTCAAAGGACCCAAAGGAAAATTTTTACATTTTCTGAAGTTGAGAATCAAGATGCTATTGCATGAGAAGAACATCTTGAAGATACAATATATTATTTGGACTTGAAAAGGCTAATGTTCAGGAATTCAGACAGCGGCAACGACATAGAGGCTGGACATACGAGCAGTGGGAGAGTGTTCAGAGAAGTTCATCTTGAGAACCTGTTCAAGCAGAACTATGGAGACGAGGGTTTCTACAGTGGAGAAGAGGAAGACCTGACAGACAAAGATCATTCAAAACCCGCTAGGGAAGAGGAAGAGGAAGCTAAAGAACTTCGTCGGGATGAGCCAAAAACCTCAGGAACTACGCAGAATATTGAAGTGAGTACTATTAATAATCATGTTGGTTCAACAACATTAAGCAATCAGAGTAATCAAAGTTACGAGACCATGCATAGTACTATTACTAGTAGTCCACCACATACTCAGACAGGAAACCTAGGAAGATCTATGGCAGATGAGACGAGGCTTCCCATCTTTAGGGGAGATGGATCTGAAGATCCTGATCAGCACGGGTTCCTATGTGAAGCCGTATGGAATATTAAAAATGTCACCGATGAAGCTGTCAAAAGAACCCAGTTTGGCACTACCCTAAGCCGTTGAATGAGATCAAGAATGAACTAATTGCAGAGTTGAAGAAACCCAAATTAGAGTCACAATGTATTACAGAGATGAAAGAGATCAAGCATAAGGTAGCCAAACCTGTTTGGGAATTCGATCAGAGATTCAAGACCTTAACGGGCCGATTGACTTTTCAAATCCCAGATGAGCAGAACAAGGAATGGTTCATTGTTGCCCTCTTACCACACATCAAAGTTCCTCTGATGCAATAGAAGATTTCTTCACAGGCTGAGGCATTTGAGATCGCCATTAAGTTAGAATCAACCCCTATGGGAGAATCCATCTCAGGTATGAGTCAAATATTGAGTCAACTGACTAGTTTGTCTTTGCAGGTTGAATATATGAAGAAAGACAAGGGAAAAGATAAAAGAGAAGACATCTGGTGTGTCAGATGCAGATCAGAGGGAAATGACAAGGAACACTATCCCCTATACCATGAATACTTGGCATCTAGAGCTCCGAGTCCTTTGAAGCAAGTCACCTTACTCTGGTGTGAGGTATGCCGAAATAGACATCATATTGGTGAGTGCTATTACATGCAAAAATATGTTCAGACACCCACAAATTTGTATTGCACTTTCTGTAAGTTTGTTGGACATGATGATAGGGATTGTAGGGCTTATGATCTCATGCATGAAAGGTCAAGAGACATATACAAGATTCAAGGCGAAGTACAACAAGAAGGGAACTCTACGTAGTACAACTCCCCTGGGGAGGGAAATTCAATCCTTGTGGTGGATTCAAAGGATGGGGACGAGGAGGAGGTATGGTTCGAGGCCAAGGACAAATAATCTAATATAACTATGCACAGCCAGGACACTTGGCAAGGGACTGTTAGAACCCTTGTACCACTTGTAGCTACTGCAACTCTTTCGAACATGTTATCGAGGAATGTCCAACATTGTTGGCTAAACTTAAGGAGAAACGAGGACCTTAGAAGAACCCGCAGATACAATTGATCAAAGATGGACCTCACGGAGAAGACCCTAGAGTCGTTGTTATTACTAGAGGAGGCACTATTACAGGAGATGACAGAATGACCCAAGGGAAGACTACAAAAGATTCAGGAATTAGGAAAGCTGCAGAGAAGACCCAAACCTTTGATGCAAATAAAGAAAGACAAATATTTGAGGAAGAAAGAAAAGAGTTCAGAGGAGACCAAGGTTCTTCATCAAAGACAAGACCAGAAGTAAGAGAGTATGGAAGGACTCAGGCATTTGATCAGTCTGCTTCACCAAGAGAAGGAAAAGAGGTAAGCAAGCTCATGGAATTTCTATATACTTGTATTAAGTTGATTCAGGATGAGAGCATTTTCCAAGAACTACAAAATTTAATCAGACAATATGATATAGTAAATATTGGCCCCTTACTGAATAGGGAAGTACACCAAATCGCTAAGAAGAGAAGGACAAATAAGGAATTGCACTTGAATGCTCAAATAGGTGAATATGATATAGACTATGTGGTCCTCGACTTAGGATCAGAGGTCAATGTCATGATGAAGCAAACTTGGGCATTGATGGGAAAACCTAGGCTGATCTATTCTCCTATCAGGCTCAGGATGGCTAATTAGCAGGTAGTAAGCCCCTTTGGCAGACTAGAACATGTCCCTGTGGACATCGACGGAGTAAGAACATTTGTAGATTTTGAGGTAATCGAGATAGTTGATGATAGTTACCTGTACCCTGCATTGTTAGGAATTGATTGGGCTTTCAATAATTCCACTGTGGTTGATTTAAATAAAAGACATATTTCATTTGAAAAAGATGGCCTTAGGGTCATTGCACCCTTAGATCCAGATGAAGGTCAACAATACACAAAGCCCATCAGAGAAGAAGACAGTGCATATGAACTAGAAAATATATACAAATTAACAGCCAGACAACAAGATTAAATTAATCCTACGATCGATGGAAACCTAATATGGTGAAGTGATAGCGCATGTTCATCAGACTCAGAAGAAACACTAGAGAACTAGCAGAATAAGATGTACGAAATATCTACAAGATGATGTGCTAGATTAACCAAAGAAGTTTGTTGGATTGACACAACAGTAAGTAACTTACCCACCTTTGATGGTCTAAATCCTTTAGAAACCTTCTTGTCAGACTTTGAAGAAAGTGTACCAATGCAACAAATATTGTTGGCAATGGATGAAGCCCTGAAAGCAACCCCAGCAAGATGGTGGGGGACACACAAAAGAAATATTACAGACTGGGTACAATGTCGTACCTTGATGACAGCGCGGTTCTCAGCACAAGTAGAAGGTTTTGAAGTTTGATACACAGGTCGAAGCTTCCCAAAGGACCATGTGTGAAGCTATGAGGAAGCCTAGAGCAACGTTCCTCAAGAACAGTGGGTACACAAATTCATCAACACACTGGACACGACACCTATCAACTGGTACCTTCAAGCAAAGCTGGGCCTCATCACTACAGATTGGAAAGGTATGACTCATAATTTTCTAACCACCTTCTTATTTGAAAGTCAATATCCTTCAGTAGATCAAGCACTACAGATTGTCAGACAGAAACTATTTGAGGAGGCCTCTAGCCTCCCTTTGTAGCAAGACGAGGACGAATGGACTGCATCAATGTTGATGAAGACGATGATCCAAGAAAGGTGAACATTACAGAAACATAAGGCCAAAGAGATGTGGAAGGACCAGGAGTTGAGTTACCATTCATTGGACAACCAATCAAGATTAATAAGGTCAATATTGGAACAGAAGAGACACTGAAGCTTGCAAATGTTGGAGATTATTGGGATGTTGCCACTATTGACAAAATTACAGAATTACTGCATGAATATCAGGACTTGTTTCTAACCAAGTTCATTGATATGAAGGGAATTAAAGGGCCTATGGGAGAGATGAGGATCCCTTTGAAGCCAGATGCTATACCAGTCAAATAGAGACCCTACAGATTGAACCCTAAATATAAAGAGAAAGTGAAGATTGAGCTCGACAGAATGCTGGAAATAGGGATTATAAAACCTGTGGAAGAGTCAGAGTGGATTAGCCCTATGGTGGTACAATACAAGAAGACAGGAGAGATCGGGATTTGCATAGATCTCAGAAAGATGAATGAGTCCTGTTTGCATGATCCCTTCCCTACGCCATTCACTGACGAAGTGTTAGATAATGTGGGAGGCCAGGAAGTATATTCTTTTACAGATGGATTTTCAGGATACCATCAGATTCGGATTGCCAAGGAAGATCACCACAAGACCACATTTGCAACAGAATGGGGGTCCTATCAGTATACAGTGATGCCATTTGGATTAGAGAATGCCCCAACCATCTTTTCCAGGGTGGTGGTCGAAGCATTCAAGGAGTTTTTGCATAAATTTGTAGAAGCATACTTTGATGATTGGACTGTTTTTAGTTTATTAAATAATCATATTGAATGTCTAAGGCTAATGTTGGACAAATGAAAGCAGTGTCAAATTGCATTGAACCTGAAGAAGTGCATCTTCTTCTCACCATTTGGAGTGTTGTTAGGTCATATTGTATGCAAGCAGGGATTGCTGGTTGATCCATCTAAAATTGCCATTATAGTTGATCTACCACCTCCTACTTCAGTTAAACAGTTGCGCACTACGTTGCGACACACATGATATTACAAGAATTTCATTAAAGGATATGCCTAGATTACAACACCCATGGAGAAGCTTTTGAAGAAAGATTGTCAGTTCAGTTGGACAGAAGAATGCCAGCAGAGCTTCGACACACTGAAACATAAGATGGTCACTACGCCCATTCTGGTTTTTCCAGATTGGACCAAGGAGTTTCATGTACATGTCGATGCATCTTCCATTGCCTTAGGAKTAGTGTTAGCAMAACCTGGTGAAGGAGAGATTGATCATCCATCAGCTTTTGYTAGMAGGAAGCTATCAACTGCAGAGGTCAACTACACCAMCACTGAGCGAGAAGGGTTAGCCATGGTGTATGCGCTGCAGAAATTCCGCCACTACTTGTTGGGAGGGCACTTTAAAATGTTTACTRATCACTCTGCGCTGAAATACCTAGTCAACAAGCTAGTGKTGGGGGGGAGAATATGCTGATGGMTTCTGYTATTTCAAGAATATGACTTTGAGATCATAGTAAAGCAAGGAAGAATGAACAAAGGTCCTAATCACTTGTCGAGGTTGGAACATGGAGAAGAGCCCATTAGTTTGGAGGACACACTACCAGATGCACAGCTGCTAGACATTAGAAAGATTGATGACCACTTCGCAGAAATAGTCCAGTTCCAGTCAACAGGAATGGCACCTAGTGAGTATACGATTCCCTAGAAGAAACAACTAGTAGTGCGTGTTGCTGACTTTTCACTTATAGCTGGACATCTATACAAAATGGGACCTGATGAGATACTAAGAAGATGTGTTATGGAGGAAGAGCGACCACTGATCCTCGCAGAAGCTCATGAAGGCATCACAAGATGACATTAGGCATGAAAATCAAATGCGCAGAAGGTTCTTAGAATTGGCCTTTGGTGGCCTACCTTACATAAAGATGCTAAAGACTATTCCAGAGCCTGCAACGTATGCCAAAGAGTTGGGAAACCTTCCCAAATGGATGAAATTCCATTAGCACCACAATTGACCCTACAAGCATTTGAAAAATAGTCCATTGACTTCGTGGGACCTATAAACCCCCCAGGAAAGCGCACAGGAGCAAGGTATATCATCACTGCGACAAAATAATTGACCAGATGGGCTGAAGAAAGAGCAATCAAGGACTGTAGTGCAACTACAACTGTGTGCTTCATATTTGATGACATCATAACCAGCTTTGGATGCCCAAAGATCCTTATGAGTGATCAAGGCACACATTTCATAAATAAGACTGTTGAAGCCTTGACTGAGGAATTTGCAGTTCACCATCAGAAGAACACACCTTACCATCCACAAGCAAATGGGACAGTGGAAGCGTTCAACAAGATCTTGGAGACATCATTGATGAAGATTTGCAGTGTGAACAGGGATGACTGGGATTTAAGAGTACCAACAATACTTTGGGCCTATATAACCACTTGTAAGAAGTTAACAATGCAGACCCCCTTCAAGTTGATTTATGGTCTTGAAATTGTTGTTCCAATGGAATACTTGGTGCTAAGCTTAAGAATTGTTGCCTTTACAGATATGGATGACATTGGCGTTGTTCAAGAGAGGCTTGCACAGTTGGTTGAACTCGAAGAAGAAAGATTTATTGCAGGATTCCATCAGCAAGTATAGAAGGAAAGAGAGAATGCCTACCATGACAGACACATCAAGAAGAAGGCATTCAGACAAGGTGATCTAGTACTGATATATTACAGTAAGTTCAACAAACATCCTGGGAAGTTCAGAACGCATTGGCTAGGGCCATATGAGATCACCTATGTTACAGAGGGAGGAGTCGCGCAGATGAATACTTTAAAGGGAGAAAGGAAGGAAGGATTAGTGAATGGGAGCCGATTGAAGTTGTACTATGACAACCAGCTGCCTCGCATCTCTAAGTAAAAGCATAGGGAAAAGGGTCTAGGTACCAGGTGCAATTGAAACTGGGTACCAGACACAGAAAATAAAGTCTACACAAGGAAGGCGAGGAGGCATAGAGTAGAAAGCAAAGGCTGCACTGCACAGTCTGAAGTCAAAGTAAAACAGAAGAATCAGATCTGAAGTGCCTCGGGACGAGTCACAGGTGAGTGTTGGGGGACTGTTGGCCCTTGGTTATGAAAGAAAGCAAAGATCAAGGAAGAAAAGGTGAAATACGAACTGTGCGGAAGACACAGTGACTGTTACTGGGTCGAAGTGAGAAAAAGAGCAGAAAAGATGGAGCGAAGTAAGGAAAAGCAAGCCGTTGGACAAGGAGATCGAGGATGACAGATCAGCAAGGAAGAATGATTGTGGACAAGTCAACAAGCGAAATCAACAAGTAGAAAAATCCACCATTGGATGCTTTGGAGCACCGCGCGGGAAGGAAGGAAAGACAGGCTGATGAAGCCCTGATAATGTGGGTCAAGCTGACCTAGGGTTTTAGACACCTAGGGTTTTGGACACCTAGGTTTTGACCTAAGGATGTCGATGAGCTATTGTAATGTATAAATAAATCTCAAGAGGACCTGGGTTAGGTTGTTGTCATTGTTGCTAGTATTGATCTAGTTGTATTGTTGATGTGAGTGATTATTATCGTACGAGAGAGAAGTGTTGAGTGAAGAGCCTTCTAGTATTGTAAGATCTTCAACTGGGTGCGAAGATCAAGTCCTGCAGCTGGGTGCACAGGAAGGGGAGAGATAGAGAGAAGAGAGGAGATATGCTCATTAAGAGCATAGATCAGAACTGTATGCTTCCATCTTAATATATCATAAAGCACAATTCTGTGGACATAGCCCTAGAGAGAGGGTGAACCACATATATATGTCTTKTGTGTGTGATTGATGTTATGTTATTTTTCCTTGATATATTRTTATTGCATTGYTGTGATAGATTTGATAGATGTATGGAATAGATCTAAGACTGATAAGTGATATATGCATGTTGTRTTGTTCTGGTATTGGATCCACTTGATATTTCCCTTGGTTGTAGATATCTCTGTCYTGCAACCCCCCCATAGCTGCTTCAGGTGAGACTGCATATGCTTCGCTGGTGTCGCTGAAAGGGCCAGTAGTTAGGGCTTATTGGTGYGCTCTTGGAGCTAAACCCTGGGTCTGTCCCTGTGCCAACAATGCGTGATAGCCCGTTGGGAAGGTCTTTTTGAGAACTACACATTACGCTATCAAACCCTGACTCTGTCTACAATTTGACTGTGGCGAGCTAAAATAACACTGTTTAGGGCCCCAAAATAGCCCTGGAAGTACAACAAGATGTGATGACATGAAAACATACAAAATAACCCATTTGGATTAGGTGGGAGGCAACCAGTATCCACCTGGAATATGTGTAGGGCTCCAGACAGCCCCAGAAGTGTAGAACCCATAATTACAAAGAAGTACAAAAGAACATACTGAACTAAAAACTAGCAAAAGGAGCCAGTTGGAACAGGTGGGTGGCCACCAATATCCACCTAGATTAGTACTAGTCGAGACATGCAACGTCATAATTGATGGTATATCAAAATAAAAGGCACCACCACCACCATATGATGTGGAGGGTTGTGTTCTCATACCACTATTAAGAGTTGTTATGGAAAGTCTCGGGCCTCTACTTGATGCTCCAAAAACAAGCGGGACGGTAATTATAATAGGGATACTAGAGATGTGAGGATTGAATTCTCTACTAGAGATAGTTGATGTGGGGGTATGAGTGCCCCTTGACCCTGAAGTACTAATGAAGTTGTCCATTAAATACCACTAGTGAAAAGTATTTACAATGTGACTTGGATTCTTGGAAGTTCAAGTGTGCAAAAGGAGAGGAATGTGAGGCTCGATGAGATGCAGGTTAAAATTCAATGGAGTGGGATCAGTGATATCATTGACCTCAATAGGACCAATATCATCTTGGGGAGGAGGAGATGTAACCCTCTCATGAATTGGTACATGACCATCCAAATATCTTAAGAATCCCTTAGCCGAGAATTCTTCCTCACTAAGCTCTTCCCTTGTGAGATTATTCAAGTTTGCTTGAGTCTTTTCTACTGGCTCCCTTGCAAGAGAGTTAGTGTTATTCAACCTATGCCTCTAAGGAGGTGGATCCACAATTTCTGGAGAAATGCCTTGGGTCCTTCTAAACCAGTAGAGTGGTCGTCTATCGCTTTGAATCAATGATTCAAAAGTAACAAGATAAACACAACCTACGGTTGTCTAACAAACAAACAAAGAGCACTCAACTACAACATTCCTAAGAGTGATCACAAACAAACTACTCTCCCAAAGCTCATCCCAGGTTGGTTAGGTCCTAAGTCCAAGACAATGAAGAGATGATTAAGAGGGCCTTTCGAAAATTGATATGGGTTGATTAAGTCTTAAGACCAACTAATGAAGGTGTGAACGATAGTTACAATAACCTCCCACAACAATCACCCAAGATGCAAGTACCCTCGTGAAGATGAGCACCCTCAAAGGGAGATGAACATGTGATTATGTGTCTACCTCAAGTACTATGAGCACTTCCCACTCACAATCACCGTGATATATCCTAGTAATGGTCACTAAGATTATCACTTCATAATTGACAACTGGACATAATAGTCATATAAGTCGGGACCACACATTTAGATAGAGGGAAACAAATCCCAAATTTTCAGATAGAAGTGGTACCACCGAAGGGACCTAACACTTCAATCCACAACCCTCGTACACATAGTAATCCAACAACTATATTATTGCTAATAAATTAACATTATAATTATAGCGTTAAAATGTTTATTTTCTACCCCAATTCATATATTGTACTTCATTTAGTATGTTTGATTTCAATATGGTTTTGAAACCTATGTACTTCAATTCCTATCCCATAAAGTACTATAATTCATCATCTCAACTTCCACTTTGCAACCGAAAATACAGCCGTCCCTCTTTAGAGGATTGAGATTCTCCCTTTAATTCAATATTCGTAATTATTTATACTTTGAAATTATCATCATCAACTATGCTATAGATCCCCGTGTAATAATTTAATTAACAAGTACGTGGTACTTTACGTAAAAAATTTGAAAATAATAATCTTTTAAATTTGAAAGTAAATGTACACGAATCCACACCATCTTTATGATTTCTATGGATATCAGTGCAATCTTAGCGACTTTTGTAAGATATTTATACCTGAAAGTCAATAGAGTTGACTGTTATCAAGATAATATTAATTTTAGTATTGTGAGCAATGTAGAGTTGAAGGTCATAATTTTTTATTGATTAATTAAAAGTAATTATGATTTAAAGGATGATCCAGTTTTAAAGGTAAGTTAGTTGTGTATGAATAATTTAATAGAATCAGATTATAATTGTAATAAAAAAATTTATAATTTTTTTTGGGGTTAAAAATGAAAAATTACAATGTTATGGAATTAGTTAAGAAAAAATTATAAAATAAATTATAAATTGAAACAACATGTTTTATAAAAGTTACAAATTGAAACAACATATTTCGGGCTCCTATGAGAGATGTTTTTTTTTGCTACAGCTGATAAAAACCGTTACTTGGGACGGTGCATATATAGAAAGCCTTTTCTTTTGTCCTTACCCGTAGTAGTTATTAACTAAGTTATTCTATGGTACAGATAGCCGCACGTAATGACAGATCAAGGCCGTATTATTAAGAGCTTGTGGTAGGGATGGGTTCCGTTCTAATGCCTGAAAATAATATTCCAAAGCCTTCGTATGTTCCCCATTACTTGTATGCACAAGACCTATATTATATAGTATATAACTTCGATCATAAGGGTCAGTTTCCAGTTGCATAGCTTCATAATAATTTTGTAAAGCTTCCGCATATTCCCCTTCCGATTGAGCTGACATCCGTTACGATCGTTCATTCCATTTCAATGACCTCTGCTTCAAAACCGTACATGAGATTCCCACCTCATACGGCTCCTCCTTTCTTTACAGTAGGTAATACGGGGAGTAATCCGTGGAATTGAAAAAAAAAAAAAAGATTCTGACCCAATATTATGAATTAACAAGGGCTAGTGTATTTCCAATGAATCTCTAGCCATCCTTCTTGCAAAGATTGTTTTCCGAACACCAAGGATCTTAGTACTAGGAATGGAACCTCTAACAATTTCTTTGTTCTTAACGCCCTGTAATCTCCGGGGATTAACCACTTCAACAATCTCCGATGGTTCCATGATAGGGGTATCCGAAGTACAAACAAGATGGATGTTTGTTGTCCCAACCATTCTCACTACCCTTCGGAAAAGGGTAATGCCTATGGACTATAACGAAGCTTTTGTGTTGTCAATTTCCATACGTAGTGCTTTCTCCCCTCATGCGCACCTATCAGATAGGTTCAACTATAAAAGCAAGATCTATTGCATAGGTGTAACCTTTCGCTCGGTACTAAAATCCTCAGGAGATTAGAGCATCTAAGGCTGCATTGACCAGGGATACACGACAGAAGGAATTGTTCTATCTCCAGAACTCACCTTCACTGAGCATAAGTTTTAATTCACCCAATTTTGATTCCCGAATGCCTTTTTTTTCCCAAAAAAAGAAGAACGGAAAAAATATCAAATCACACCATCTCTGTAATAAGTAAATGCTTCTTTCTCCTCTGGAGCCATCGGGATTATTCACAATAAGATATCTGCTACAATTGTGAAGGTCTTATCAGTAAAATTGTCATTTCTCTGAGATCTAGGCATAGTCAATTACAGATTAGATAATTTCCTTCATTCCCTTATACAAATGATTCCATGAACGAAATTTTTTTCTGGTGCACAATACCATAAAATGGATTTACTTACAATCGGAAATATGTTATCATTCTATTCCAATTTATTCTTTCAAATGGGAATAGATAGGGAATATTTGGAATAATTGTTCATTAGTAATATGAATAATAATGGAAAAAAGATTCGTATTGAAAGAATACTAGATTCGGTAAACTCGGGAAGTCCAGTCCGATCATGATCTGAACAAAGAAAGAGTTAAACGATCGAGCATTGCATAATGAGAATGAAATGCCCACCCAACTATTGTGTGCTTTATCCATATAGATAAAGGAATATCGGGAAAAATATAGTCATCATTACACAGGATCATTGCCAAAGAATTAGTTCTTATACAATTGATAAGACAATAACTACAGATCCATATATAATCATAATATGAAATGGATAAGTTAATCTGTCTCAAATTATTGATTGGTCGATCTGAATAAGATCGTTAGATAAACAGGGATGATTGAGGATTTCCTAAAATAGGAGGAAGTTGGATAAAATGTCCTTTCGTCTTTATTTATTATCTATTTCTTTTCGAAAGATTGAACTGTTCGTACCCGAACAAAAATAATTCATAAGGAAGTTGCTATTCACCAATTTTGTTAATTAGAACCATGAGATCTCATAGGAAAGATCGCCGAGCGGTTCAAGGCGTAGCATTGGAACTGCTATGTAGGCTTCTGCTTACCGAGGGTTCGAATCCCTCTCTTTTCGTTTCTTCACCCTACTATTCGATTCTCATCCATTGTTTTTCTAATTGATTGAATCCCAATAGGATGTCTTAATTCTGGGATCAATCTCCTTCTATTTGTGATATAGAAAATAGAATGAACATTGGTTCATGGTATAGGAAAGGTAAAGACCATTTGAAGAAGCAATAAAAGTATCGTGGATAACAAGTAAGGTACAAAAGGATTATAAAATGTCCCCTTCGGGGAGGGGAAAAAGAAGGGAGAAGAACAAAATTTCTAGATGTCCAGCAACCCAACCCCTCCTTTTCATTTCATTCTTGATTCAAGCTTGATGGGAATAATACTCTACGACCAGCAATTCATTAATCTTCAAACTGATCCATTTACTATCTATTATTTGATTGATGAATCCTTTATATTGTAATGAATGAAAAGTCAAATGATTTGGCAATTTATCCCTCTGGAACAGATCTAGATTCTTCCTAATAATAGCTCTCAATCTTTGTTGATCTCTTATAGTAATAACATCTTGAGGTTTGCAAGGGTAACTTGGTATATCTACCATATGGTCATTGACCCGTATATGTTAATGATTAACTAATTGTCTAGCACCTGGAATGGTGGGAGCCATACCCAATTGAAAAAGAATATTATCCGAACACATTTCAAGTAATTGCAATAGGACCTGGCCCGTTGATCCTTTGGCTCTTCTAGCAATACAAACATATTTCAGCAATTGTCGCTCCGTTAGTCCGTAATGAAAACGCAATTTCTGTTTTTCTTCTGGCCGGATACGATATTGAGATATTTTCTTGGAAGAAGACCGGTTCATAGAATCCTTTCTGTTTTTGGGTCTTTTACTAGTGAGCCCTGGTAAAGTTTTCAGACGACGTATTATTTTTAAACGAGGTCCCCGATAACGGGACATAGAAACTCCTTATTCAATTAACAAATAGTGCTGGAAAGAAGAAAGAATAGTATAACCCGTACGAGTACTGGAATTCTTTTATATGGAAAACAAAGATCTTTCTCCAATTTTTTATAGATCCTAATAACTCCAATCATTCATCCCATTCCTAGTTGGGAAAATTATATATTTTTTGGGGGGTTAAAAATGAAAAATTACAATGTTATGAAATTAGTTAAGAAAAAATTATAAAATAAATTATAAATTGAAACAACATGTTTTATAAAAGTAGAGAAATTAAATGAAATAATAGAACATTAAATAGGACATCACAATTAAGTTAAACTATATAGATAATGAATATGGGATATTAGGCAAAAGATATAGTCTAAAAGAATAATGAA
>JASDQU010688419.1:13300-28618 GCA_032191745.1 Picea mariana
TACCTTTGTTCATTGATGGTAATTCTCCCATGCGCATTGACATCAATGAAGAAATGCACTAGTTTCTGCATGCATTAGTGTGTTCATTAAAGTTATACACACCGTGTTTTGTTGTTGCACTATTTATTAACTTTAGTGATGACTTAGCACAACAATAAATGATGCTATTGTAAATAGTCAATGCACCACATTGAGGGGGACATGTATCACTCTCATGATGTGATGACATTGTCATGAATGAATGGCCTAATGTTGCTATTGGGTCTTACAAGCACACTTCAGATGGTACACCTTATGATAGTATAGATGATAGTGCACTATAAAACACATGCACATCATTGGAAATGCATTGTAAAACATAGGTGTTGTCTCCTAGGATGTCCCTTGTGCTACGGGGAAAATCCCCCTATACTGGATCTAAGGTATAGGCAGAGCGCTAACTCCCTTAAAATATTGTTCTATCCTTAAGCTACCCAAAAAAATTCTAAACAAAGTGACGAGAGAGAAAGGAAAGAGAGTTAATGAGTGCACCTTTAGTCTTTGCGGTTGGTGATGACCTCTTTCGCTTTTCGCCACCTTCTAGATCATAGGTCTCCTCCCAAAGCCGACCTGCAAAAGGTTAGCAATACAATGCAACAACATATGCAATCTCTATTGATCACTTTAAAAGTTTAGACATAGATATAAATGCACAAATTAACAAAAGCATGTAAACATAGGGTTTTGGGACAAGAATGAACTCATTTATTCAATTTCAAGATAAAAAGGATTACAACCTTTGTTGGCAACTACTCTACGAACCAAGTCCGGGCTCCTTTGTTGTGGCTCCAAGTGCATCAATCCCACATTATCTTCTCACAACCAACATATCACAAAGGGAAGGAGCCTGCAAGGATGATTTTAAGGATGAAAGTTTATTTTAAAATGTAGAAACCTTGGCGAATCTTACTAATCCTTCATATGCCAACTATAAATGTTTGCCGATATTTTTGTAAAAATATTCAAATTTCTAAGAATTCTATATAGTTTTTATAAAATTTTGGCGATTTTTAAGGCAAAATAATTTTATCCTATAGAATTTGGGTGAATCATTTTTAAAATAGTGAATCTCGTTTTTTGAAAAACCATGGAAAATTAGCCTATCAGTGAAATTTAGCCCCTAAAATCATCCATGGAAGGAGGAAGGGTTGCATAAGGAGAAAGGATGGATGGGAAGGCTAAGGCTAAAACTCAGAATAGGATGCAAATCTTGGGCCAAGAAAGGGAAGGTATTTTGGAAGAGTTTTCTTATTCTCTTTCTTATGTTCATAAATGACTCCCCAAGAACTCTTTTTATATGAGAAAAATATGTTTATTTGGTTTGGGGATGGGTTACAAGGGGTAAAATGGTTATGAAACCCTTTATAGGTCGTAAACTCTATCGAATTCCGTGCAATTTTATATTTTTTGCAACTTTTGGAGGTAAACGTGTGATAAATATCATGTAGCACGTGTATTTACATGGGCTAACTAGCATGAAACACACATGTGTATGTGAGCTATTAGTGCAGAAGGGCATGTACACTATCCAAAAAAGGGTTTTTTAAAAGGAAGCCTCGACGGTATTTTGGCAAAGTATGTAAATGGAAGGGCCAATGTCTTGTATGCACAGATAAGGAATTTTTGGATTATAACAGATGCCCACTAATGTGTGAGTTCAGAAGAGCAACTGATGATCGAAATAAATTACAATATCTTTACACGGTGGGAAGTCATGGAGTTGAGTGAGATCAAGATGAGTGTTCGTGAGTGTGCCATTTGCAAAATAATGATAACCTCTATGAGGTGGGAATACCCATGCTCATGATGAAATAATTTTGGCTTCCAATCAAGTACACCGTAGATCCATGTCATATATGACTACTAGACAAAATATAAATTTCCATATAAAGTGCAGCCACAGACAATACACAACATATCTACATCTCAAGATCATCTAAAGATATAAAAGTACAATATGATATGCATTTTCAAGAACCATTGATGCCTGTGGCTGGAGATGAGGACTTCATAACTCGAGAAACAACTTCAAGATCTTCAAAAGCTCAGGTAGGAGTACAATAGGAGTGTAAGATTCACTACGCCAAGGTCTTCAACATGTTGATAGGGAAAGACTAGATGATATCAATTATCAGGAAAAAAACTTCATTGATTTCGAATCTGAACTTGACTGAACTCTCAGGATGGCCAAATGATAAAAGGCAAGAGATAAATTGTAGAATGGCCGACTCAGGTTGGATAAAACTTCCCTTGGACAAAATCACGACAAAATGATGAGACTCAAGAAACATAGTATTGACATAAGTCTGTGATAAAGGATACACCAAAAACTCTCCATATGTTTGGAAGAGTAACCAAATGGAGGAGAACACAACTCAATGTAACGAGAACAACTTCCTAAGGTCATACTATATCCCAATGCTTGGCGAACAAACAAAAGGATGTGCTTTGTCTAGGGGCGACTATATTCTTGTTGATAAAAGAGAATGTATATCCCATCCCCTCTTTTTGGAATATTTGATTTTTTTTTTTATCTTTTTCAAATTTTTAACGAGCTTGAAAAATAATAAAGTAATGTTACGTTACAAAGGAGGAATGAGTGTCACAGGAAAGAAAACTGGTTCCAAGTGCATGGAACATACTGATGCTCAGTGCAAGGAGACATGTGCAGGATAAAGACAATCGGGAAAATTCATCCATGGGTCAAGGTGTCAGATTGCGAAGGAAAAAGTGCTACGAGGCTTGCACTCAAGGAATGCTTTGAAGGTTCAGTTAATAGCAACATGAAGTCGAAATTAGGCCAAATACGTAAGGATGAGACATGCAATGCGATTAAGTGTGACACAATAAGACTCCTTCCATGTGAAGTTTTACGAGCCCAGAGAAGGTAAGCTCGGTGTTTTTTCACATTTGGAGAGTCTGAAAAACACTAAAACAAGACTCCATAGTGTTCCTTTTTCGTAATTAGTCCAGTTGGTTCGAAAAAGGGTTAAACTTATACTGCAAGGACGTCTCTTCAAAACCATTTTAACGAGTGTGACTGAGGCAAGATCACTCGGCTATATTTTCAATTTTAAGGACTCTGAAAAGAGATTAACTATGGACTCACAAACTTTTTCTAAGTTTAGTCTCCTTAGCGCAAAAAAGTATAAAATATAACTTAGTAGAACTCTCTCGGCAAGAGATGTCTCTCGAGGCATACCTTTTTCTCGCATAATCTAATGGCCGAAAAAGGGTTAAACTTATGACAAATAGATATTTCTTCTGGATCAATTAACAAGTGTGAAAGGAACAAGGTCCCTCAATGATCTTTTTATATTTAGGGAGTCTAAAAAGAGATTAAATATGGACTCCGGGGGGGTTCCTTTTTCATTGATAATCTTCAAGGCCCCAAAAAGAGATAAACCATTACCAAGGAGAATGGCCCTTTTTCAAAAATTAAGTTCCCCAGGCCCGAAAAAGGGTTAAACTTACGCTAGAGAATACTCTCCTAGAGAAACGAAGCTCCTATGGAATACCTTTACTTGTAAATTAACCATCCAGAAAAAAAAATGGGTAAACTACCGCCAGACAGATGTGCCTTCAAATTTTATTTTCACGAGCGTGAAGGGAAGTAATATCGCTCGACAATATTTTCAATTTTAGAGAGTCTAAAAAGGGCTTAAAAAGGACCCCTGGGGGAATATTTTCTTAAGTAATATAAAAGAGACCGAAAAGAATAAATAATCTCTCATTATATGTTCCTTTCAAAATTTAATCAAGACTGAAAGACAACAAACCATGCTCATGGCTATTACGTCGAGTATGAGCTGGAAAAGATGAAGAAGAATGGGGCTTCAAAATATAATGATGGCGGGAATAAAAGGACTCCCAAGCCTATGGAGAAAATTCACATCATGGACGCCAAAATGAAGAAAAGGATCTACCTAGGAAATCCATGTAGAGGAAGCCTTTACCCCCTAATTACAACACCTCTAAAGCAATGTAGAAGGTTTTGTGTCACACTTTGGTGGGATCAAACCTATGGAAAAGAGAAAAAGTCAACAATATGAAAAATTGAAGGTGGTGATAACCTAACCTATATACAAATGTCGAAAAACAACTTTTACCACAGGATGATATGAGTGTAACCCATCTCGTGAAAACACCAAACCAAAAGAACAAGTTCATTAGAACAACCCAAAGATCTCACAAAAAGGAACTCAAGTACCCATCGAGCCAAGAATAGGAAAAAAGAGGACCAAGCTGGGGAAAAAAGGGCCAAAAAAGGTCTATAAATAGAGGTGGACAACTCATTTTAACCATTGCAAATTGGAAAATAACCAAAAAGTTAAAAAACCCTCTTCTTCAAAACGTGAATTCGAGGATCTACGATGGACAAAAGATCCTCAAACCTGAACCAAGTAAGTACAAATGACCTTTCCTCTCCTTTTCATTCATTATTTGTTGCTCAATTTATTGTTTGGAGGGTACGCGCCCTAGTAAAAGGGTCGGGTCGGCGTGTACGTAGATTTTTCATGCCTAGCTCGCATATGTACGCAGGAAAAGTAACACTTATCCCTTATACATACACGACTGTCTTAAAGAAAACCTGCGTACACCTCTTTTATTTTTCAAAAAATATGAAATAAGGGGCTAACCTAGCAAAAACATTATTTTCAATAGGATGTATGTTCATTGGCGAGAAAGGGAACACGAAGAGTTAGATGTCTTGCTAGAGGAGGATCCAGGGTCCATTTCCATGCTTAAACAATGTGGTATGTGGAAATTTTTCCAGTTTCGATTCATGAGGGCACAACCCATGCTACTGAACCACTTGATAGAGTACTGGCATCTAGATGCAAATGCCTTCATGATAGAGGGACAATCATTGACTCTGATGACAAAGGATATTTAATTCTTGACCGACCTCTCCAAGAGGGGGGAACCGGTCAACTTGAGGAACTTTCCTCCATGACCATACAACATAGAGGACTACATTGGGATGTATTGTGAGGTTAGCACTGAGAATGTAGAATCTCAGGTGCCAATACATAATATCACAAGCCTCAATATTCAGATAGTACTCTTCATGATTGGGCGGATCACATGATCCAAAACACTTCATCATGCCTCCCATGCACAGATGCATTATGCAGTTTGGTGTCTAGATGCCACTATTTTTTAATGGATCACTACAATGCTCACATGCATGAAAAAAAGACTAATTGACTGCCAAAGAAGAACAAACAAGAACTTCAGGTTCCAGACCGTGTTGTGTGATTTCTTTTTCAAGAGAGTGCCAAGCCTTAGCCCTAGGGAGACAATATGAGGTTATATTTCCTCTTTTCCGACATTGTGCAGGTGGGAAGATTTATTACCTTGACAGGGTGAGGGGCGAGTACAAGAGGTCTTTGAAGACAAATTTTTTGACTCGTGGGTCCGTTAGATTCCTGTGATCGAGGACTACCCCTATGCAAGGATCAGTTTCCTAAGGGATCCTAATATACCAATGCCCCCTGACAAGGACCGTATAGAGATAGGTAAACACATTTTACAATTAATTTATTTTAAATCTTTTAAAATATTATCCTTTTATGGTAATGTCAAAGTACTAACATAATGATCTTTTATATACAAATGTGGGACCAATGCAACCTGTCGACTTCACCCAGACCAGGTGTCCTCCTCGAGTAGATTCCAGACTAGCAACAGGAGGAGGAACAATAGTTTCAGGAGGATCACTAGCCAGAGAGGTGGAGAGATTACTGTGAGGAGTAGAGAGGAACTTAACATCTCTCACTCGTTCAGTGTGAATGGTAGAGATAGATGATCTTCCCCCGACCATGCAGTTGCATGTTGTAGGGGTTCCTAGGACTTGGGTCCAGTTATTCTGGCATCTTGCAAATGTTGTNTCAAGAACATAAGTATGATAAAACCTTTATCAATCATACGAGAAACCAGTGATCAAGCATCAACCAACAAATCAAAAAGACGACGACAGTATAATCAACAAAATAGGTGTTTTCACATTTGCAATTGTGAAAACTGAGTCGAAATTGAATTGTAATGGTTGCAAAAACGAGACACATGTCCATTATCACAATGCGACAATGATTTGTCACGATACCGCAAGGGGTCTAGGCAGCTTTTGAGAGTAATAAAAAAAAATTGGGTTGGCTGCCAACAGTACTGGACCACATATGTGTCAAGGGAACTTTTTGTACTCTATTATGTAGTGAGGGCTTGAGCCCAACGATGTATACCGGTTCTATTTGAGGCTTTATGGCCCATGTTTGTACTTATGACATTATTTTTTGGACACATTATTATATATATATATATATATATACGTGTTTTTTACTTATGGATAAACATTTTGTACAAATGTATTTACATGCGCGTGTATGTGTGTGTTTTTACTTTTATGTGTGAGAAATATGTCAATCTAATACTTGATTAACCAATGTATCATTTATTTGATTAGATCTCCTAGGAACATGAATATAAGTAATATAATCAAAATAACGTTACAAGAGACATACCCTAAGGAATTGTCGGTGAAGGGTGGGATAGTAGACATAGTATACTTCGTTTAACTGAGACCAGTTTAGCATCTAGATAAACCTGGAGGTGAGGAATACCATGTGACAAGGCATCATGTAGTAATTCAATTACAACACTATACTCAGAAACATTATTGGTTGCTTCGCCCAGAAAAATACCTCCAGAAGACATAAACTAACCAAAAGGTGTAAATATCACCCAAGCTACAAAAGCAAGCCTCCAAGTGTGTCGGCTAGCATCGTCTGTGAACCTAATTTAGACCTCAGATTCACTTGACATCTGCCACAGTGAAAAGAAACACAATAAAATACACATCCATAAAACAAAAATACAAGACTGTATAAATAAATATATACATTATATACAAGAATTCATGCTCAGGAGACCGAAATAAGGGTAATACTTATTGAGGTAGAGCCCATTTCTAGGCTACGATAAAGTGTTACCCTTGAAATCAAATAGTTTATAGGCACCCTTTTCTAAAAATATCTTAACAATGAATGGTCTGAACTACATGGGTTTGGAATTGCATGCCCCCAAGGGATCTTTATATTGGTCATAGACCAGGACAAGATCACCTTCAAACAAAATACGAGGGTGGACGGACCAATGATAATGACACTTGACATGTTGTTTGTGAACCTTGTTGGACAAGGATGCATCTCAACGCTGCTCATTGAGCTGCTCGATATATAAAAGACGTTCTTCAAGTGGTGTAGTGTGGAGAAATAGTTCCACTGCCAACTTAAGAGAAGGGATTTGGAATTCTATGGGAAAGACTTCCTCCATCTATAAACGAGTTGGAAAGAAGAGAAATCAGTAGAAGTCTTGACTAGGGTTCGATAAGCCCGAAGTGTCACGTACAACGTCAAATTCTAGTTTGACTAGGCTGAATTAATCGTCTGCTGAAGAATAGTCTTGAAAGACTTATTAATAGCCTCCACTTGACGATTCTCCTGTGGGTAGGAAGGTGACAAATTTTCTTTCTTAAACCCTAGTTTTGATGTTAACTCGGACATCATTTTGTTCTAGAAGTGACTGCCATGATCTATGACAATCTCCTTCGAAATACCGAAACTGCCTATAATCTGTTTTAAAATGAAAAGGGAAGTTGTTTCCCTGTCATTTTTGAATGTCGACATAGCTTCGAATGACTTAGTAAAGTAGTCTACTACTACGATGATATAGTGATGCCCCCTAGTTGAAACTGGGTGGCATGTAGTGAAATGAATCCCCCACTTGGTGAAGGGACCAACAACAATAAATGGGAACATGGGAGTTAGGTGTTCCCACATCTTTCGAGAGAAGATCTGGCACTGGTGACACTTCTTGACATCCTCTGCACAATATTTGATCAACGAGGGACAAAAGTATCCAACGCAAATAATATTTTGGGTTGTTTCCAACCCAGATAGGTGACCACCACATAATCATGTGTTACAGTCGTTCAATACAAGCTATGCCTCTTCGTGAGTGAGAAATTGACGAAGAATGCAATCCACTCCTCGAGGATATAAACTATCATCGAGGATAAGATAGTTATGCGCTTTATGGTGTATTCACTGACGCTCATCGTGAGAAGTAGAATATGGGCACCTCAAAGTCTGGGGATACACAAGTATATCTCCATACCAAGGGTATGAATATGCAACAAGGAAAATATCTTCATTGATCACTCTCAACCGAAAGTTCTGAGATTAGTTCAACAAAGACCAATGACTTTTTATACTTCACCGAAACAAAATCCAAGTTAAATTCTTGCAGGATGACTATCCATCGACTGATTTTTCTGTTGATGACCCATCGTGTTAACACATATTGAAAAGGGTTCACGACAACTACCACGATGGTATTTCAAATTAATATGTAATGACATAACCATTGGACGACATGAACAACTGCCAAATCAATTTTCTCAACATGTGTGTAGTTGATTTTTGGTCCTACCAAGCCTTAGCTAAGATAGTAGATAACATGCTCTTCAAGCACGCCATGCTCTTGGACCAAGACCATGCCAATAGTAGACTCTATGGTAGCCAAATACAACAAAAATTCCTTTCCATAATTCGAAGGACTAAGAAGAGGGGCAGATGCTAGAACACATTTCAATGCTCTGAATGAGCGTTGAGCCACTTCATTCAAACAAAATGGGACCCATTTTTTCAAGAGACTCATGAACCCTTTAGTAATCTCGGCATAGTTGGCAATAAATGCCAAAGAAAATTGGCTTTCCCCTGTAGATTTTGAAGCTGAAGGATTGTGTGCGGGGGAGGCAATTGAACTATTTCCTCAACCTTCATGGGATCGACCATGATCCCTTTAGTTGACATGATAAAACCTAGCAAGCTTCCCGATGTCATGCAAAAACTACACTTATTTGGATTTAGGCAAATTGAAAAGTAGTGACAACTCTTAAAGATAAACCGTAAATGGGAGGGATGATCAGATCTCTTATGAGAATGTGATGCCAGATCATCAAGATATGCCTCAACTATGTGTTTGAGGTCGTGGAAGGAAAACGACATGGACCGCTGAAAAGTGGCTCCAACATTCTTAAGGGAAAAATGAATTTTTCTATACTTGAATGTGTCCCAAGGACAAATAAATTTTGTTTTATGTTGGTCCTTGGGCCTGATTTGAATTTAGTTATACCTGGAAAAACTGTCCATAAAAGAAAATACCTCACAGCCCGCACATTCATCAACAATATGGTCAATGAATGAGGTTGGAAAATTATCTTTTGGGAAAGCTTTTTTCAGGTCACAAAATTCCATACATATGTGGATCGTACCTTGATTTTTGTTGACAGGAACATGGTTCGATACCCATTCCTTCAATTGTATTGCATAGGTGAAACCAACCTTGATGAGTTTCTCTACCTCGACCTTGATCACCGCTGCCTTGTGAGGATTGACTGGACGAAGCTTTTGGCGGACAAGATTAACATTGGGGTAAGTTGTGATATCGTGTTCAATGATACCTGGATCAATTCCTGGAATCTCCTCATAAGAATAGGAAAAGACGTTGTAAAACTCTTTAAATAACTCAGTGTAGATTTGAATCTCTTCGGGGGAACAATCTGCTCCGACGAAGACATTTTCCACGATTCTATGGGTTTTGGAGATGTTGATAGGAATTTTTTCAGCTATACTTTCTATTTTTCCCTCAAAATAGATTCCATGCATGACCAGAGGGTTAAAAAGAAAAGGAGAATATCCATTCATAGTTGTAATGAACTCTCATGCTGTTATTCTCTTCATCTCGGGTAAGAAATAAGATATTTTGTGAAGATCATCCCAAGGTTTTTCTGGCCCAGTCATTTCCTCTAGAATCACCTCGTCAGAGGGAAATACTAAATCCATATGATCGTAAGTGGTGAGAGAGTCTTGAGGTGAAATGGGCTTTAGAATGGGATATAGCTCCTGTGGGGGAGACAAATCAGGGTTGGTTGAGGCTTACTAGACAATAATCTATGCAACCTCAGCAATGGATAAGGGAACAACCATTCCAGGATTCCCTACCACTTCCATCAAATTCAATGGGGAAGGTAAAATCCACTGGTCATTAAAGTAACTCATTCTAAAAGAAGTGACTTGAAAAATCGCAACCTTCGGCTGATCAGGGACAACATAAATAAAATTGAAATCATTAGAAGACGGTGGATAATGAAATGTCCCCATTAAATATGGAAATAATTTGGCACCTAAGTTGACAGTACCTAGCTGTGGGTTATCAATCATCGGGACCGTGGATGCCCCTGATGAAAGGTCGATGCCCCTGATGAAAGGTCAAAATAGGAGAAGGATAATTGATCAATGGTTATGATCCAGTCTTTGTGAGGAAAACATAAGAACCGAAAAAAAGTGGATACATCTTCTATCATAGTGTAGGTCCAACTCTGCTCTAAAAACATATTATAGTTGAGAGGCACATTGACTACTTATACTTCGACACACACGGTTTTTCCCTCCAACTGCATGGGGAAGGAGGGAATTATACCATGTGGTCTAAAATATCGATCATCAAACGTGGTTATCAATGTGGGAAACATAGAAAAATTAGGTTGGGCGGTGGCCTTTCAACATGCCAAGGACAACACACAAGTCGAGGCACCCTCATCAACCACTGTACGAAAAATATTCCATGTGAACAATTTCGTGGCATACACCACTACTATCTGAAAAGCGACGTGGTGAGGAAGAAAAGGTTTATAATATGTAGGATAAAAAGAAATCATTCATGAGTTAGTAGTCTTGATTACTCCCAAGGAATAAAACAATTCTTTCCTCTGTGAGGGGACACTCTAGAGTACTTCCATAACAGACATTGCATAAGGAGTTTGTGCCAGATCCTCCACGACAGAGTAATTCTAAGCAGCCCTTGCGTTTGGGTTTTGAGAATCATTTTTGAATGCACCTTTACGGATGCGATTCATAGTTTTTCCCATAGTCTTCTCAATTTGAAGAGGAGGTAGTGGGATAGAGGCTTCTTTTCCCTTCTCAATGGATTCTGGTGTTCCATAATTATGAACCTTGGTCTGTAGATGAGCTTCAAAATTCATCATATAAACGTTTGTGGCTCCGTTGATAGTATTAGGCATGGGGGCTCTCTGATTTCCCCCAAGTGCATTCTTGGATGAGGAAGATTGAGCCAAATATTTCCCTTGTGGAAAAGGGTTGGTTAACATGACATGTTGCTGCTATGCCAATAGATTTAGGTATTCCTCAAGCCGAGTGAATTGGTGAGTCAAGTGGTCGTATGTGCAAATCTTACATGGAACTTCACCTTCCTCTTTTCTTGTTTTCCATTGCCGAAATTATTTGCAGCCTTCTTATCCCCCTTACCCTTCTTATTTTTATATTTCCTCTTTACCTCGTTTTTCTAGTTACCCTTGGGATTTGTCGATTGCACACTATGTACATCCGATGTTTGGGTTACGGGGGAAACCAAACTAGGAGTTTGGTTGGCTATAGTCTATTGAATCGATAATTGTTGTAATTGATTAGTCAACTGATATGTGGGCTTCTGTGTTGATCCTACTATGTGGTCGGTGAGAGGCCCAAACTTCTATTTGGTCTTGTCGAAAGTCAATTGTGGTGCGTTGGGAAGGATCTCATATAGCATATTGGATTGAGTGTAAATCAACTTCAGTTGTTGGGCTCTCATGATAGCCTCTTCTTCGGAAAAAAACATCGAATGTAGCGACATATTTGGATACACAAGGCACCAAGGACTTTAGGAACCAGTCGAAAAAAATTCAGGAGGGACCTTAAATTTGATCAAACTCTTTCGTCATTGTCATTCTTGGATGTGGTATGAGATATGGAAGAATTTTGTTTTCTCAAAGTTGGCTAGCAACTCGATGCTGACATCATATCTTAACAATAATTGGAAATGGTATAAGAATACCATAGCCAGGTCATTAAAGTAAGCATACTTTGATCTATCAAGCTCGATATACCATTTTGCAGCACCCCCTATAAGAGTGCGTTGAAACAAATGCAACTGAACATAATCATCCTTTAACTAGTTGGATGAGCATCATAAATGAAATATCATAACATGATCACCTAGATATTCTCCATCCTTGCCTTCGAACTTAGGGATGTCCGAGGGAAACTTAGTCGATATGGGGGGCCAATGTGGATCATGATAGATCAGGTCATTCAAAATTATCGACAATTCTAGAAAATGCATAGTTTCCAGGAAAGGTAGTCTAGGTTGTGGTGGATTCAAATGAAAAGAGGGACTTGGATTTTGGTTGGCACCCGGTTGTCAAGAAAAGTTTGGCTATTGGGAAGGGTTTTGGTAGAACCCATTTTGGCTGTGTCCAGTAAAAGGATCTTTTGTTTGATTCTGCATCACCGATTGATTCTCATAGTTAGATGACATGCCTTGTGTAGGGATTTCTCCATGCACAATATTCCAAGGACCTTGGTTGGGGATGATGCCAAGTGACCCTCTTGGAATAGGTACTAAACCTTGCATGGGGTTCCACTGAATGTGGGAGGGTTTTCCCCCGATCGACATCCCTTGCGAAGAAAATGAGCCTTGCCAAGGATTTCCAAGACCTTGTGAGTAAAATCCTATCATTATTTCCTGCAAAGGAATGAAACCTTGCATAGGGTTTGGTTGACCAAAAATGGGGTTTCCCCCTGCCGAGAAAAAAGATGATGAGAAAGTGTTATTTCCAAACACACCGAACAAATAAAAATTCATAGACCCTACCAAAGTCATGTAGGATTGAGGTCCATGAATCCCACCACTAGAAAAACTAGAGTTGGTATTAAGCTCGATCGGCTACTGAAAAGCACCTCCGAGTGAAGGGGATGAAGGAGGGATATGACCCCGACCATAAGGGATAGCATTGAACGGGGAAGTGGTGCTTGTGACGGATATTTGCAAGGGAGCATTAGATATTTCTACCATCAGACCAACAGTCTATAGAGTAGATTAAGTTAGTACCGAACTAGAGTCGAAACCCAACATCCCATATCAAAAGGGATTTTCATACATGTTCTGGATAGAGGGAACAATGGTATGAATTTTCGAAGGGATTGTGCCACTTCCTGAATTAGTGAGTGTCTGGACAACCATAGTACTGACAGGCGGAGATAGTGGAGGAGGCACAAAAACCCCTCCCATGACAGTCGATATGGGAGTATGAGGACTCCCATATAAAGTAGCACTAGTTGCTTCCATCGTCACTCGTCTAACAAACAAATGTTCATGTGAAGTCACCTCGGGAGGGACTACTTGAATAAAAAACGACATGGATAAGTCAGTCATCGGAGGGTTTGCAGGTGTAAAGCCTTCACCTTCGAGGTCATAAACGATTGAATCCTATGGTGAAAGAAAGTATTCTTTAGGATCTGGCTCGGGTAAAGTTTCCTGTGTCATGATCACTTCAAATGAACCCTCTTGATCTAGCCTATGCCTCAGTGGTCGCAGAGGTGGATCTAAAGTAACTAGTGACAAACACTGAATCCTACATGAAAGTCAGAGCTGTTGATATTCCACCTTGTGAAATGATCAATCGACACTCTAAGATTGAGCTAGCACGAAACATAGAGAACACACTAAAAAGTTCCTAATGGAAAATCAAGAAAACATCTAACTAGAAGGAAGAACAATTATGCCATTTGAAACTAGAGAAACTTACCAGTGCAAGTGTAACTTGAACACAGAATCAACCTCCGGGTATAATCTTCAAAGTGTGATTCGACATCTTCCCTAAGTACCATGGTATACCCCCACAGTCACCTATGTAAGTCCCTAAAAATAGGCAACTATGTTTCCAGCTCACTGTCTGTCACTAGGCGGACATAGTCGACAGTCGGACTGATCCTAATGAGAAGGATAACAAAGTCCAAAGCCTATAAATGGTTTCAAAGGCAATGGTCCAAAATACAATTGAGGATATCAAACAGATTTGAGTTCCATGAGGACCTGTAGTCAAATGTGATCAACGTAATTCCTAAGAACGACCCTCAATATATGATCCCCACTATGCTTTGTCCAAATTTGAAGGGGTAATCTCCTCTACCTTTCCTCACGTGACCTCGTGTTTATCCCCTGTGTTAGAGGGGGGTCCCGATTGAATCTTATGAAATTGGAATCTAACATTCCTTATCACAGACTCTTATGTTTGTTTAAGCGTCCTTGAAGAGTTTCCTCTCCACACCTATTTCAAGGCGCTATAACCTAGACTACTTGGTAGACTCTACAAACAAAAGTCTAGTTGATTTTAACTGTTAATCGTTGATTTTAAGTGGCTTGATTTACTCAAAATGGTATGGACGTGCAACTTGTGGTGTTTTCAAAAGATGAAAGAGAAGAAAAACTTTAGAGCATTCGTGCAAAATCAAGATAGGTTATTCAATTGAAAAAATGGTTTTTAAATCTTTGTAAATGAAATTTTTTTGAAGTAGTATTCCAAGATCCTAAAATGAAAAAAGTTTCCTAGAATGTGCTTTTCGTTTTACAATGTAAATGCAAACTACTAAACCTTCAAAGAAAAATAAATCAAGGAACTTTGAAAAATAACTCTTTTCTTTTGTAATAAACAACCTAGGATACAACTTCCAAACAAAAATGCATAATTAAATGGAATAATTTTATTTTTTTTGCATGCTTAGGAAAGAAAATCACAAGTAACTGATCATTTTCATTTTTCAAAGCATAAACAAGGTAAAGAGAAAATAAATCCAAGACTAACACAGACCCTAAACTACTACTTGAACGCAGGGATTCACTGGAATCCACAACAGGGATTATTTAAGGGGCTAAATTTCTCTCTTGGGATAATTTTCCATGGTTTTTCAAAAAACAAGATTCGCTATTTTAAAAATGATTCGCCCAAATTCTATAGGATAAAATTATTTTACCTTAAAAATCGGCCAAAGTTTATAAAAACTATATAAAATCCTTAGAAATTTGAATATTTTTACAAAAATATTGCCAATCATTTATAGTTGGCATATGAAGGATTAGTAACATTCGCCAATGTTTCTACATTTAAAAATAAATTTCCATCCTTAAAATCATCCCTCATCCACAGGAGGATATAACACTTATAAGTTCAACCTAAACCCTCAAAGAAAGCAAAAGAAAATAAAGAAACAACAAGGGTTATTTACAAAGTGCAAGACAAACTGAATAAAAAATCCAACCTAACACAATTAACAAAGACCATGAAGAGTTTCAAGAAGGCTTGAGAAGCACAAAGCTTCT
>JASDQU010688420.1:21927-32447 GCA_032191745.1 Picea mariana
AAAGAATAGATAATTGAACGCTAGACACATGTAATATCATGATCATTTAAAAAAATTATGCCAATGATCTCTCCCAATAGTTGAGTAGATGACTAGATCAAAGAAAAATATGGTGCATCCAATCATTACTCACGTGATGAAGATGATGCACTAAACATATGGATTGGGTGTAAAATTTTTGCAATAATCTCTTTATGTCGATTATTCATTTTATTATGCAATCTTAAATTATAACACATTATGTTTTTGTTAATGCTCTTGTCCTTAGACATATGATATCACCCTTTGTTCATTTTTTCACAAATTCATTTGTTCCCATCTAAGTGGGCATATGAACATCATTTTCAAGCTAAGGATGCTAATGATAGAAAAAAAAAGATACAAACTATCATGTGTGTGGACTTTTCATCTTTCCAATATGTTATTTTAATGTGCAATTGTTGGGATAAGTCATGGGATAACTTCAAATTGAATAATATAAAGGAAGACGGTGATAGTAGGCTAATATGTGTTAACTCTAAAAAGATGTGGGATGAAAAATGAGCCTCATATTTTCCTAAAACATTGTAACCAAGTGTTTTTTTACTTGGATGCAAGATTATATGTCACTTCTATAATTTTTGAGTTAGATAATCTCATTTAGAATTATTTTCATAATTTAATATGCAATATGTTAGATCACTGTTTTTAAGATTAATATTAACAATTGTTATCATCATGGTCACTTTAGTTGAACTAATATTTTATCTCTTTTCTTATTTTACATAAAAAAAAAATTAGAATTATTTTGATGATTTAATATAATATGTAATGAAAAAATTGATTTAAAAAATTAATCAAATCCAAGTTTAAATTTATTTCATTATTTAACATGCAATATGTTATTCTTAATTGTAAAATTAATGTTACAAGTTATTATCATCTGGGTCACTTTAGTTGAAGATATTTTGTTGAACTATTTTTTTTTTACATTTAATATAAAATTTAATGATTATTTTCAAAATTTAATGAAACAAATTGATTTAAAAATTATTGAAATGTGATTAAAATTCTTTATCATGATTTAATATGCAAAATGTTATCACTATATAAAATTGGAGAAATGATTATTTTGTTACATTTATTTTTCATAATTACAATTTTATCAATATTAATAATATATTTAATAAAAATATTTGAAAATGCATGAAAAAAGAAATAAATAATTATTTTGTTACATTTATTTTTCATAATTACAATTCTATCAATTTTAATAATATATTTAATAAAAATATTTGAAAATAAATGAAACAAAAAAGATTGAATGAAAAAAATTAATTTAAAAATTAATCAAATTAAATTAGTAAGAATGTAAATAATTAACACACTATATCATCTAGACAACAAGGAATTCACCTTGAAAAATAGTTAAACATCATATAAAATTAGATGATTATAAGTTTTTGCAATCACAATACAAATTAATTATTTCATATATCTAAAGTTAAACATTATATGGCATGTCAAATTTCAAAGAATGACACATTTCACATTTTATTTAAACACAAATAAATCATTAATAATGTTAATCAACATACACATAATACATTCTATAAATCAAAAAACATAAACATGATATGAAAATGCATAACATACATGAATGATAATATCAATCAAATATATATGTTCAAAATACATCTCAAGTGAAATACACATTGCACCAATCAACATACATGTTAACCACGCTAGCTAGGTCCACCACTAAAGTTAGAGGCATCAATACCTTCACCAGATACTAATGAAACTATATATCTGTTGTTCTTGATTGGATCATTATATTATTTTTCATCTATATCATTGCTTTGTGGGTGAAAAAATTAGAGGAATTAGCTTGCATATCCATTTTAGTGGTTGGTCACAATTTGGAAATTGGAGTCCAAAAAATTGTTTGAAATCTTCTAGATCCATTATGAGGCATCAAAAGACACATTTTTATGATCCAAAACTTACTATGGAACCAATATTTTCTCAATGTTGCAAGAATCGCCTCAATCAAAGTTAGTACACGAAATTTATTCCTCCTACAAGTTGACCTACCATATTGATAACCATCATGAGAGTGGGTGCCATGTCAGCCCCCATTACGTAAATGTGTGGAGATAACTATGTAGTGGATTTTCTATAATATTCTAGAAGGTCCAAACCTGATCAATAATTGAGGGTTGAGGAAGTCAATACCCTAATGCTAGATGACTATTGTGCTATGTTAATTATCAGGATGCCAGGATGAGAACGGGTTCCATTCTTTTGCATTATATCTTGTTCCACAAATAAGAAAAAAATATGAGAGTGGTATTCTATGAGCATAACAGAGGAGGAGATATTCTATAGAAAACCACATAATCCACAATGTCAAAGGAAAACAAAGAGAGAGAGAGTACCTCTTTATTTGTATTGTATTTGAAGATAAGAGAGCATAGTATCCTCACCTTCTAGCTAGGTTTTCTTCCATGTTGGGTTTCCTAGGTCATATCTTATATTTATTTATGAATGGTGTGTGTATTATTTATGTTCTCTATTTTCGACATTTCAACTATTTCATACATTTTAAGAAGAAAAACTAGTAATAAAAGAATATGAGATCTAAAGGAAAAATTGACCTTCATAATAAATATTTTAGTATTTTATTGGATATGTTGTGATGAAATGTTCTAGTGGAATATCCACGAAAATTTACAGATCATATTGGTATCAGAGAATTTTTTCTTGAGGAATTTGTGGAAATTTTAAAGGATCCAGGAATTGGTTTAAGAAGAAATTCGCAAAACCCTAGCCACAGACGATGCATTTGTTCATAACAATCCTCAAGATCTAGCAGAAGAGAGATTTACGAGATCATAAGAATAGGTCATTGATATTATCCACAATATAAACCTTCTCATGGAATCTCTATCAAACAATCTCGAACCATTTAGAGAGTTTGGAGGCTCTAAATTTTAGAGATTGGATCAGATAGGAAATTGGGAAATAACGAAGACCCAGAAAATGAGTTACGAAAATAACCTAAGAAATAGAAGCCAAGTTCCAATGCCATAAACCCTTCACAGTCCCTTTTGAAGATGGAAGTGAAAGTGCACATAAAGCCATACCAAGGTGAGATCGATACAGTAAAACTAAATCATTGATTCCAACAACTAGAACTTTATTTCATCATTCACCATATAGATGAAGAACACAATATATCATTTTCCAGACTAAAGTTAGAGGGCTACGCTTTAACCTAGTGGGAAATCCATATAGAAACACTTAGGATGGAGGTTGATCTGCTAGTAACTAAGTGGGAGGATTTTAAAACCCTCATTAATTCCTATTTATATCCTATTGGGTATGTATAGGACCAATGGATTTGTTAGCATTACTTCAGGAAAAGGTAGGGGAAAAGTGTACAAGAGTACACCACCATGCTCAATATCTCTCCCAAGAACCTAGATGATTTCCTTAAGTATATGGGAGGTCTACATAGCCATATGTGAAATAAAGTGATGCTTTTTAAGACAATGAAAGTGGATGAGGCATGTGTACAGACACATTATATATAAAACATAAGCCACAAGAAAGGGTATCCAAGCAGTTCAAATTAGAAAGAGAACCGGGAAGCTTCTAAGGAGGGGAAGAAGAAGTGGAAAGGAGAAAAGGATAAGAATATGACAACCACTTCACATTAGTGCAAGGATCCCAACAACCATTGCAATATCAATAGTCACACTGAGAATACGTTATAGAAACTACATACAGAGTTGAACCCGAAGAACCGCAAGAAGGATGCAAAGAAAAAGAAAAATTTAGCCACGGATTCAAGTAATCAAGTTGAAAGAAGCTCCAATGTGGATGAGAATATTTCTTGCACAAATAGTCTACATTTGTTCATTGTATTGTATCAAAGTAAATGCACATGGATAACATTCCATATTGGCCTCAAGAGATCGCTAAGATTTTTTGTATGTTTGAGAAGGAATACCTATTAGTTCCATAGACTTTCAATCCAAATTCTAAATCTCCCATTAGGGTAAGCACATCGATTAGGAATAAAGTTTCAATAATAATTTATCATTTTCTAACCATTCACAAAACATAATGCCTCACTTTCCTCAAGTTGGCAAGAATACATTTTTTGGGACAGATCCAACTTGTTGGGTTGACCAAATGGAGAACTATTTTCCCCTTCATTCCATAGTAGACAACCTATTGAAACTTCACATAAGTGTCCTCTATTTGTATAGGGAAGACTGATAATGGTAAAAATGGGATAAGAAAGCATATCCACACGTCACTACATGGAGGCAGTTTGTGAAAACCTCGTTTGTTTGATTAATAAAAGATACCAATGTTTTGGGTGAGCTTACTAAATTATGTTGAAAAGGAAAAATGGAATACTATATTGATGCTTTTGAATGCATGGTTGTCCAAATGGAAAATTTAACTAATGAATTTTTGAGAAATACTTTATTAGTGGTATTAAGGTGGAAATCAAAGCCGACATAGAGATGAACCATCTCAAGCTACTTGGTTGGAAGCTACTAAGCTATATTAGTATCACCAAGTCATATACTATGCTCAATATAAATTCCCTATCCTTCCTTCATATCCATTCTCACATATGTTGGCTCCTCAGTAGCTTTCCCCACCCCTCAAGGTCCAAAAGCTGATAGGGTGTAAGTTGTGGAACATCAACTCAAGGGCTCCTACTACAACTATGGTGAAAAATGTTCTCCAAGGCATAATTGTAAGGAACAAAAATTATTTATATCCATTTCTAAGTATATTTATATTGATGAATTTTATAGTGGAACTAAGGAGGAAGTCCCTATACAATCACTTAGGAAGCTTCTCTTCCTGACCAACCCAGTGAAGAACCCCAAATATATACTCATTCTTTTACCGATATTTGTTCTTCTCAGATTTTAAAGTTGGTTGGTTATATCAAGAAATATAAGGTCATTGTCCTAATCGACAACAAAAAAATTAATAATTTCATTCATGATTTTGTTTCCCAAGAAACGGAGTGTTATATCCATGTCGTTAACAACTTTTAGATTAGATTTACTAAAGGGGTATCTATGAAATGTGGTGGATAATTTGAAATATGAAACTTCAAGTGGGTGAGTATTCCTTTAAAAATCACATGATTTTCATTGAATTGGGTGGTTGTGATATTTTTTGGGGTGCTAAATGGATAAGAACATTAGGCCCCATCACCTAAAACCTGGAACCTAGAGTGTGAATTTCCAGGGAGGGTGTGATATTCCTATGAATGCACTAGATACAATGATCCCTTTAGGTCATTACATGGACAAGGTCCCTTGTACATCCCCTGCAAACACCCTCATACTCTACTAAATGAGATAACTTGGAAACATATACAAGTGCATACCTCTGAAATTTGTAGCACAATCCATCTTGTCTTCTAATATGAAACTAGACACCATCTTGACAAGAAGAAGTTAGAGATATGAATGAGAAGGTTCAATGACATAGAAAATTTCAACATGCCTAAAATTTTTAAGTTTGACCTGTCAACTATTGACTTTGAATTTGACCTGTCAACCTTTGACCCTGACTTTGACCAAAAATGCAACCTTCATGTTTTGGAAATCTGAGAGCACTAGTAGGTGCGCTAGGTCAGGGAAAGCTAGTCTATGCAAAAATTCTTCCCAACTCGAACAAATAATTTTCTCAACGATCTTTACAAAAATTGTTGTTGCAAGGAGATTTGATCTATGGTGGAGTTAATCCTAACAACTCTATAATAAGTTCTCAATAAGATTGACAAGTTCAAGTCTTAACAAAAAAATGTGCAGTGGCAATATTTCAACAAATCTTTGATACAATGTTGATTTTTTTGATTCTCATATCTTGATAGTTGTTGCCTTATGATTTCAAAAAACAAGTTTCACTTTCATACCACAGTTATCATAGAATAAATATACAATGGAAATCTCAACTATAACAATGCAATAGAAATACCAAGATCTAGAAATATTAACCATGCAAAATAGACACAAGAACACAAGAGTTTATCCTAGGAAACCCAACCTTGGGAGAAAACCCAAAACAATTTCTTATAGAAGAATTCAGTATAAGATATTACTAGTACATCACCATCACCAGATAAAAATACCATACAAAGGAGATCCTCCCCAAGCCTAGAGTCTCCAAGAGTTAGTGTCTCACTAGAATAGCCAAGATACAATCAAGAGAGAGATTCTCCAATTCTAGAGCCTCTTCAAGTGTGGTGCACTCACCAAGATAACCAAAACTCCAAGATATAACAAAATTTCCACAACTGCAACTGACAATTTCCTAGTGCGCACTGCAGAAGGAGAGTCGTGTTTGTCTATCCAAATGAAATGATCCAGCCTGTATTTATACTAATCCAGGCACATGTCTTTCTCTGTGGGGACAAATTCTCATTCTGGGTCTTTAATTTTACTTTATTACTTTTTTCCTTTTATTGATGGGGCCAACTTCTCTTCCCGATTCTTCAAGTTATTCCTATTGATATTTAATGGTCAAATGGGTCTTCTTGTACTTCCTTGTGGAGAATGACTTCCCAAAGTTGCAAAAATTCAGCACTCACAAGGAGAATATTAGGCGGTTTCTTCATGATGAGGATTTATAGCCTCTTCTGGATGAAATCTATAGTGTCTTCCTCTAAACTTTTGTTAGTTTGTTGGACTGGGACATATCTAGACAAATAATGCATGTTCCTTACATTTGTTGACTTCAAAGAATTATTTTAGCACAATGATTATAAAGGTCAAGAAATTGGCATTGAATGTTTTATGTGAGGGTAAATTTATAGAACCTCAATGGTTGAGAAATTAGTGTAGTGTTCATAAGAAACAAAGGGGGAGATGATCAAGGAATACAAATTGATAATTTAGTAACAAATGTGTTTTTGGGAGCATTGATTCTCCTTAAATTGATTGAAATGAAAATTTATTTCATATTAAATATGATTCTGTGTATTACAATGGAGGAAAGAACAAAGAAAAAATTGATTTCATGTAATATGGTGTTTTAGGAAACTCTCTATTGTATAACAAGTCATACAAGTCAGGGTAGGGTAGTTAGAGATGCTTTATTGGTTAATATAAAATGAAGCATGGATTTAGTTTCTTCATGATGAAGAGTTATAGTCTCCTCTAGATCAACTCTATAATGTCTTCCTCTAAACTTTTGTTAGGTTGTTGAATTGGGACATATCTATATAAATAATGGATGTTCCTTACATTTGTGCTCTTCAAAGAAATGTTTTAGCACAATGATTATAAAGGTAAATAAATTTACATTGAATTTTTTATGTGAGGGTCAACTTATAGAAACTCAAAGTTTGAGAAGTTAGGGTAGTGGTCATAGGAACCAAAGGGGGACATGATCAGGGAACACAAATTGGTAATTTAGTGAAAAATGTGTTTTGGGGTGCATTGATTCTCCTTAACTTGATTGAAATGAAAATTTATTTCATATTGAATATGGTTCTGTGTATTAGAATGGAGGATAGAACAGAGGAAAAATTGATTTCATGTAATATGGTTTTTATAAGCAACTCTCTATTGTCCAACATGGCATACAAGTCATAGTAGGGTAGTTAGAGATGCTTTATTAGTTAATGTGAAATGAAGCATGGATTTTAATTTGTAAAAAATTAAAAATAAGGTGTATCCCGACCAAGCCTCATCATTAATGAATAAGAATTCATAAAATTTGTTGAGGTAGTTCAAAAATATTGATACAAACCTAAGTTGAGCACATGACCAACCAAAGTCACGATTCAAAATTCAACATCACGCACCAACTTGGCATGCATACACATAAGAAAAATATATTGTATATATTATAAATTGATGCTTAACAAACCCTCCCAAACCAACAGTACAATAAACTCTAACTACAAATACAGTCAACTGTTATACAATACAATAAATGCATTCTTTATTTTTGATATGATTCATTTAATGTTAGTGGGATTCATTCTAATAATTTTTTTATATAAAAATATATTAACACACATGAAAACAGAACAATTATCAAACAAAATCAATAACAAAACAATTATCAAATAGAACAATTATTAAACACAACAATTATCAAACAAAATTAGTAATAATGGATGCTTACCTGAATTAGGCAATGATTTAGTATCATATCCTAATGTCGCTCGTCGCTCGTGTGCCCTATGTTGTCCAACAATGTTTCTCATATTACCTACAGTCTCCAATAGTGTTGTCCACGTAATGAAGGAAAATGTGTGGTGAGAAGAAATGTCAGGATAGAAATGGTGGGAAGGAATGGTGGGATAGTAGAACAAGAAATCAAACAGGAAAACGATATATGAATGAACTATTGACAACAAAATGCAACCCTTTTATATATAAAAACCACTTTTATCCGAAATATTTTTTTGGCCAAAAACATTTTTTCGACTAAAAAAATATGTTTGGATGAAATATTATTTTGGTCAAACATGCGAATTCCAGACAAAAAACTGTGTCCCGCGTAGCTGGTGGCATGAATTTCAACGATGCCGTTAGATTTAAATTTTGGTCGAAAGTTGATTTGGCTTTGACGAAATCATTAGATTTATCTTTTGGCCCAAGAAGTTAAATAGTTTGGTCCAAAAAGTTAAAAATTTCGGCCGAACAATCTCTATTACCAATTTTCCCCACCTGATTCTCACAAAAGTGTTACCGATATTCATGATTTCACCCCCAAACAAATCATTTACAAATTAGTCTTTATTTCCTTCAGCTTCATTATCTTCCTCGCTTGGCATTGTCACGTTTATTTTGTCCAAAATATGTTTATATCTCGGATCATGTCTCAGTACAAATCACCAATCCCCATCCAACACATCTAGGTAAAAAACACTTGGTTTTAATGTGTTGGGAAAACATAAGGCTCCTTACTTTCAACACACATTTTTTTAGAGTTAATGCATATTAGCCCACTGCCACGATCTTCCTTTAAATTTCTTTGGTCGAAGGTATCCCACCACTTGCAACAAAAAATAACACATTGGAACAATTATAATTCCACTTCCATGATATCTTGTATCTTTCCAACGTAACCTAACTTCCCCTGTATAAGGTTTTCATCACGATATCTAACACGACTAGATTGGTCTAAATTTACCTCCAGTCCACAATCTTGTGTGATGTGGCCTTCACTATCATACTCATTGAGAAAATGATGTCCATATGCCTACATAGATGGGAAGAAATTCACTTGTAAAAATGAGAACAAAGGACAGTGTCACATGTCTATTAATAGAAGCATTAATAGAAACATAATACATGTTACAGTTCAAATGTGAAATATTACAAATAAAACATGGTACTCAAAGAGGTTATTATAGAATTGATGCAACCAATCCCTATGTTTAGTGCATCCATATCCTCTCCACTTGGGTTACGATAAGACACCTCATATTTCTCTTGTATCTAGTTAGCCACCCAACCGCTCAGACATATTTTTGGCATATTTTTTTTAAATGATAAAGATAAGGAATGTTTCTACCATTTGTTAAGAACCAAATATCAAAATAACATTAAACAAAACTCAAGCTAAGTACTCAATGCCTTGAAAAAGAGATAATTTCAGATAATAAACCTTTTCGAGGGGGGAACCTCCTTATACACCACATAAATTTCCAAATACAAGATGATTCCAAATGAAAAGGTCTCCTTCGTATATGTCAGAGACTAGAAGGTACAATTACAAATAATGGACCCAAGATGACATAAATAAAATAACATTACTAATGTAATATGCCCCAATTAAGGGGTAATGTGCCACTATTTAGGGCTTAACATGCCCCTCCCCTTCATACAAGTGTTTTCCACAAGGATTGAGTAATTCTAACTCTTCTATATAAAAGAATCATGTTCCCAAGTGGAATCTTTAGCAGGGATTTTCCTCCACTTAATGTGATACTCTAAAATGGATCTATTACTCAGTTGGCACATTCTTGTGTCATTGATAGCTTCAATATCCAATATGATTTTTCATTCCTCATAAAGTTATGAAAATATAGTTTGAAGTTGGATCTTGTCACATATAACCTTCTTTAATCATGAAACATGGAAAACTGGGTGTACTCACGAAGATGCAAAAAAATCCAATTTGTATTCCATAGTACCAATATTTTGCAACACTTTATAAGGGCCATAATACTTTGGTGATAATTTATTATTCTTCTTAGATTTCTTGAGGGACATCTATTTTTATGGTTGTAGTTTTAAAAATACCCAATCGTCTACTTCAAAACTTCTTTCACTACGATGTTGATTTTCTTGTTGTTTCATGCGATTATGTGCCATGGTCAGGTTTTCCTTTAAGAGTTGGATAACTTGATGTTGATGCTCGATGTGATCTTCCACTGCTTGAACCTTAGATTTTTATTTTAGAGAAGAAGTGATGGAAGGTGGGTGATATCCATAGAGTTCCATAAATGGTGTCATTTTTTTTGCAGTATGAAA
>JASDQU010688421.1:6149-17282 GCA_032191745.1 Picea mariana
AACAAGTACATTCCTAGCTAATGATTAGGAAGTATTTGGTAGGTCTTTCCTCACCGCAACATTCGACCAGAAATGCATTCATAGAAGTAAACAACTTGCAGAACATAACATTTAACTAGAGAGAGGTAGAATAGCATATCTAAATCAAGTTGTGGGCAAACAAAGGGAACAACCACGTTCCTCCCAACCATAGAATAGGGCAGCCAAAATCACTTGCCCAATTCACCCCCTAGCCTGACCATGAATCCATGAAGGCGAACTTGAAATCTCCTCTATAGCAATGTCCTTCAATTCCAATAGATTTCTCTTGCCTCACACTCACATAGTGTTCATAAAAGCAAGGAGAAAAAAATCAATAGTCTCCTTTCCCAGCATACTTGCAACGTCCTTCCTCCTCACATATGCTATTTATCAATTTTCCTAGGTCTTTTCCCTCCCTTGGGAATTTTTGCAACTTTCTAAATCCCCGATTTCCAGGGGCTGCCAATGGCCAAATCATTGATTTTCCACTTGTAACAATCAGACTAGAGGTAGTTCCAACATGTTCCCCACTCATGGAGTCATGGTTAGCTAAATTTAACATGGTTGTTCCATTTGTCCTCCTGCAGCCAATATAAAATATTATGTTTTCATACAAGTGTCATAGTCAAATAGTTAGCTGGGTCAAATCAGGTCTCTGCCCAACAATCATAATAGTTAATTACAATTATCAAATTCAAAATTCAGAATTGCCATAAATGGCAAAAATTTTCCAAATTCGAATTTACTAAAAATGGAATAAATTTCCAACAAATTTAAATTTCAAAAATATTTTATTTTGGGGGATGTCACATCCTTTCCCCCTTTAGTAAAACACTATCCTTAGTGTTCATTCCTTTCTTGGAACATGATTGGATGATATTTCTGCAAATCTCCCTCCAACTCCCAAGTGGCTTCCTCGGGACTAAAGTGCTTCCATGGCACCTTTACCTGAGTGACGGCTCTGTTCCAAAGTGTTATTTATCTCCAGTCCAGAATGCACAGGGATTCCACCTGGAACTCACCTTCCGATTCCACCTGCACCAAGTTCCAATCAATCATATGAGTAGGGTCATGAATATACTTTTTTAACAAAGAAACATGAAATACATTATGAATTCTTATATTCGCTGGAAGTGAAAGTTGATATGCTACGGGTCCAATTCGAGCTAGTATCTCAAAGGGCCCACAAAACCTGGGTGCCATATTGGCACAGTTCCCTAACTTCAATGAAATTTTTCGGGCTTTGACCTTCAAATAAACTTGGTGTCCCACTTGAAATTCCAAGTGTCTTCTTTTCTGATCTGCATAGCTCTTGTATCTATCCTGTGCTTCTTTCAAGTTATGTTGTATCTTCCTTACCATGTTTTCCATTTCTTGGAGCATCTCTGGTCCAATTATGAGTCTGGCAGCCGAGTTATCCTAGCTAATTTGAGTCATACACTTTATATCATACATTATTTTGAAAGGGCTCAACTTAGTCGAAGTTTGGTACCCATTGTTATATGCAAATTCTACCAAGTGCAGGTAGTCTTCCCACTTGTTCGGTTTTGTTCTTACATACATGCAGAGCATATCCTCTACGATTTGGTTTTTCCTTTCAGTATGTCCATCCGTTTGTGGATGATAACTCATATTGAAATTCAAATTAGTATTTATCCCTGCAAATAATTCCTTCCAAAAAGTGGATGTGAATTTTACGTCTCTATCTGAAATCACCATTTTAAGAATACCATGCAATATAAAAATTTATTTCATGAATATTTCAGCAATTTTTATAGCTTTAAAAATAGACTTTACAGGAATAAAGTGTGCAGACTTACTGATTTTATTGATTCCAACCATGATAGAATCATTTTGTTTCGGATTTTTAGGCAAACTTGTTATAAAGTCTAGCGATATGGTCTCCCATTTCCATTCTGGTACTGGTAATAGTTGTAATAGGCCGTCTGGATGCTAGTTCTTAGCCTTAACCTACTGACAATCTTGGAACCTAGCTAAGTATTCTGCTATTTCGCCTTTCATATTAGGCCAATAAAATAGTTTTCTAAGTGTTGTTATTGTTTTCTGGTAACTTGGATGGCCAGAATATGGTTTTTTATGCACTTCGTCCAAAGCTGTTAATTTTAACTCTATTGAATCTGGTATGTAAATCCTATTCTTAAATTGTAATAGTCCCTTCTTGTCGATGCTTAGATTTGGTTTGTCTAATTTTGTGGTATTGTTTTGTAGTTATTTCATTATCTTAGTGTAATCTCCGTCATTAATACCTATCATTCTTATTCTTGATTCCAGATCACTTTCTGCTCTGCTAATATTTATGTCAAATAACCCATGGACTCTTTTTCTTAAAGCGTCTACTACTTTATTTTCCTTACCCTTGATATTTCTGACCTCGAAGTTGAATTCTCTCAAGAAGGCTAGCCATCTTTCTTGTCTTGCATTAAGATCCAATTGACTAAACATATATTTCACCCCGCTATTATCCATCAATAGTAGAAATTTTCTACCCATTATGTAGTGTCGCCACATTTTTAAGGCATGTATTATAGCTGCCAATTCTAAGTCATGAGTGACATAATTTCGCTCGTATTCATTTAGCTTCTAGGACTCATAAAAAATAATGTGTCCTTCCTGAGTTAGGACACCACCTAGTCCTTCTTTACTTGCATCAACACATACGGTGAAGTATTTGTCTAGGTCTGCTACCTTCAATATGGGTGGAGTTGTCAATAATCCCTTCAACTTGTTAAAACTGTCTTGACACTTCTCTGACCAGCTAAACTTGGTCCCTTTATTTTGCAATGATGTGATAGGGTAGGTTATCTTGGAAAACCTTTCTATAAACCTGTGGTAATATCCGGTGATTCCCATGAATGACCGAATATCTGCTACATCCTTAGGTACCAGCCATTCCATAATGGATTTTATCTTCTCCAGGTCTACGACAATGCCTTATGCTAAAATTACATGTCCTAGATATTGTATTTCTTTTAGATAAAAGTCACACTTGTCAAATTTTGCGTATAGTTTGTGTTTCCTCAACGTTTGCAGAACTATCCTTAAGTGTTCATCATATTCTTCTTCCATTTTTTAATAGACCAGAATGTCGTCGATAAAACTACCATGAACTTGTCCAAGTACTAACAGAAAATACTATTCATCAGGCACATAAATGTGGCTGGTGCGTTAGTGTGTCCGAAAGGTATGACTATGAATTCGTAGTGTCCATATCTTGTCTGAAAAGTTGTCTTTCTTACATCCTCGTCTTTTATCCTAACTTGATGATAACCGAATCGTAGATCCAACTTTGAAAAGATCTTGACCCCATCTACTTGATCGAACAGATCATTTATCCTTGGTAAGGGGTATTTGCTCTTAATAGTCATTTTGTTTAGTTGTCGATAATCGATACATAGTCTTAGAGTACCGTCTTTCTTTTTCACAAAGAGGATTGGTGCCCCCTATGGTGAGACACTTGGTCTGATATACTCTTTGTCAAACAATTCTTGTAATGGTATTTTTAATTCTGTTAGTTCCAGTAGACTCATTTGGTAAAGGTGCTTTTGAGATAGGGGATGAATCAAGTAGTAGGTCTATGGAGAAGTCTATTTCCCTTCTAGGAGGTAATTCTGGTATCTCGTCCACAAACATGTCTCTGAATTCAAGTAGGACAACAAAGTCTTGTAACTTTGGCTTATCTTCATTTTCTAATAGATTTGTCACTTGGATGGGATAAACTTGACATCCCTTCCTCATACATTTCTTGAGTTGCATCGCTGAAACTTGTCTTATTGATACCGGTTTTGGTATACCTTGGACTATTTTAGAAGTGCCAAAATCATCTTTATAGCTAAGTAACTTGGTATAACAATCTAGTACTTCTTTGTGTTGTTCCAACCAATCCATCCCAATAAACATATCATAAGATCCTAGTGGTAGGATGTTCATATTTTTCCTTATATTCTAACCATCTAAGATGAACTCAAAATCATAAATAAATTCAACTACTTTCTTTTTAGTTCCTGTTGCTAGTTGTACAAGCCATGATTTTGCGTGCTTCAGTTTCTTAAGTTTATTTGACTCTACTACATCATGAGTAATATAACTTAATGTAGCTCCAGGGTCAATTAGAATAGAAATTCAAGTGCTATTGATTTTACCTTCGATTTCTACCACCGAGGACTCGTGGTCAGCTTGTTGACCATCTATGGCTGCATTTATCCAATGTAGGCTTCTTCCCGCGTCTCCCACTGTCGAGGCTTCCTGCAAATTATGAACAAGAGTTCTGTTTGCTGAAATTAAACGTGGACAATTCCTCCTTAGATAAGGTTCTCCACATTCCCAACACTTTAATGGTTCGCGGGAGCTCTCCCCAAACTTCTTCATTCCCAAGTTTACCGGTTTACCATTGCCTTGAGTATTCAGATGATTGGAGTGAAAATCCTTTCTTGAAAAAATTTTTGTTGCATTCTGATAAGGAGTTGTATGGTATCCCTTCTTCTGTTGGTTCATTCAATCTTGCTTCTTATCCTTCCAGGCTTTGGGAAACTCTACCCATTGTTTATACTGGTCATAGCACATTCGTGCTTTTCTGAATACTTCACTCAAGGATTGGGGTTGTCAAACTCAATTCATTCCCTGTAGGACTATGGAAAACTGCTTAAGAATCGCTGGATTTTTACCTTATCCTCCCAAATGTACGGTACAGACCTTAGTAGTTCTAGAAATTTATTTATAAGGTCTTCCATTGTCATCTATCCAAGTCGTAACTCGTAAAATTCTTTCATATTCCTTTCATAATAGCTTTCAGAAAGGTATTGTTTCTTGAAATACTTTTTAAAATCAGACCATTCCAACTGTTTCTCCTTTAGGCCTTTGGTCAATTTCAAGTCTTGCCACCAAATACCGGCCTTCCCTTTCAAATTGTAGATGGCCATTCTGACCTTCATGTTGTTGGAATAGTTGTAGATCTGGAAGTATTTTTTGGTGTCCAACAACCATGCCTCTGCTTCTTCTCCTGTCCTGGATTCTCCAACAAAGATAGCTGGTTTAATCTTTTTAAATTCTCCTTCAAGGTGGTCTACTTGTTTTCTTTTTCTGTTCGTTTTAGTTCTATTTTCAGCTGAAGGTGTTCCTTCAAACGAACTGTCTCCTTTTTTTGTTTTCGGTCCCGAGTTCTTGGAAGCTCTCTTGCTAACTTCTTCATCGTTATTATCGTCTTTTGGGCTTTTCTTGGTCACTACACTGCGCAGCAGGACTTCGTTTATTTCTTGTTGTTCTTGTTGAGCTTTCTTAAGTTTTTCATTGTCGGCTTTGAAGACCTGTAGTTCAACAATAATATTCCTCATTGTTTCCAACACCTCTGTGGGTGAGATTCCATCACTGTTCTGTCTTCAGCCTCTAAGAGGTCTTTGTTGCGGATTTTCTTCCATCCTGATTTCTGCACTGTCCTGAGCTGCCATAATTAATACAAAATAGAAATGGCTTTCTATTTGTAACCAAAATGTTTATTAGTTTTTTCATAATTCAGAATATATACTAAGCAACTAATGTGGCCCTGTTCAGGCCCAGTGTTGTAACTTTTGGTCTCATACCATATGTAATGAGCCTCATTATCACACACAAAAAAAAAAAATTGTTTTCATTTTCTATTTCCTTTTAATCTTAGTTTATATAACTATTTGTCAAAATAGAATGTATGAACTCCATTATAAGATCAGTTAAAACTCTATTCATAAAATTTCAAAAGGAAAACCTCCAATCTCTACCTACCACAAGAGGTCCCTTTCACTTCCATTCCATTTGCCCTCTTGTGTAATGGATCATGTGTAAAAAAAAATGGGTCTCATAACCCCTATTATGATTCATTCCTTTTAAAACATCAGGCTCTCATATTTGCGCGCATGTCTAACTGATTAAATTTGAACCCTAGGTGACTTTACTTTGTGTTCCCACCATACGACTCATCGAGTCAAGTTTTAACATCAAGTAACTAATCTATCCACCATGTCTTGGTTAAATTGATGGTCCTTAGTACTAGGGTTAAATTCGTGTGGCAGTTAATACATCCAGAAGCCAGTGGAAATTCCACCATGAGGATTGGACTGCTGACTCATGATAACATCGAGGAAAGAAAGGGGTTTTTCCTCCAGTCGAGTCGTGAGGGTTTTTAAACATGGCAGTTATTAAATGGGAGGAATGGTCTTCTATCAAGGTAGTTAAGGCTCCGGAATTTTTATTAAATGTAGGCCTGTGAGTTCTAATGAAATTATTGGGCTTTATACTCAATCTTAGTTTGTGAAGCCTATGCAATCTCTTACTCCCAAAAATCCTTTCTTTAATATTTATTGTTATATTTTACTTGGATAATACCCTTATCCTTATGCAAAGGTTGATGGTAACCCCCATTGGGATGTAGCTATGAAATATGAGTGCAATTCTCTGATGGAGAAAAACACATGGGAGTTTGTTCCCCTACCTTCCAACATGAAGTTTGTTATATGTAAGTGGATTTTGAAGCAAATAAGGATTTTAATGGATGCATTAAAAAGTATAAGGATCATGTAGTAAATAAAGGTTTCCCATAGGTACACGTAATTAACTATGAGATCACTTTTGCATAAGTTGCCAAGATTGATTCCATTCGATTAGCTCTAGCTATTGCAACAACTAGAAAGTAGGAGGTACAACATATGGATGTGAAGAATGAATTCTTGCATGGAGATATTAATGAATATATATATGGATCAAACAAAAGGATATGTTCAGGATCCATCATTAGTTTGTAGGTTGAGGAAGTCATTATATAGACTCAAGAAAGAAATTCAGGTATGGTATGCTAAAATGAACTCTTATCTTCTCTATAGATTTTTTTTTTAAATGTAGATCAGATACTAATGTGTATATGATGAAGAACATAGATAGTCCTATATGTAGATGATTTACTCATCATAGGGAGGTATTCCTCCTTGATTGTTGCAGTGAATATTTCTTTGCACAATAGGTTTTCTATGACATATATGTGACTTTTACATTACTTTATTGGTATTGAAATGAGACAAAATGATTCAAGAATCAAGATGCCATGGTTCAAGTATTCCATAGATCTACATTATACTTTTTAGATCAAAAACTGCAATACAAATACAACACCCTTTCAGTCATGGGTTATGTAGTATTAAACAACACTCCAAGACCTAATTGTTAGAAGGAAACACTACACTAGGTAATTGAAAGAGAGAGAGAGGAGAGAGAAAAACATAATAAATATTCACACATAAGAGACTAAGAAACCAACTCTAATCACAATGTATTAATCCTTGATAATGATTACAATATATAGGACCCTCTACATGAGGACTAATGCACACTAGGCTGGGATTCCCATGTGCATGCTCAAGTAAAAAATTAACTTCTCCGAATAACAACAGTTAACTAAAGTCAAAAGTTGATAATAATAAGAAAAGGTAAAAAATATAGGTGTGAAATTACTGAGAAACCTACATGAAGTCAACATGCATTCCATAATAGAAAAATATCCTAGAATAAGACTAGATTCCAAGAATGGAACTAATGTCCTAACTTTGTGAGAAATTTCTAATTATGGAAAGTCACTAAATAAGTGGAGAGAGTTAACTACATGTATTAGATGGGTAATTCACTCTTACCTAGGAGGATATTATTTTTAATAAAGTGTGCTCTATATACATGAAATAGGATATATCTCCTAAAATTAAGGAAATAGGAATTATCTCCTAAAAATAGAAATTTTCCTAATGGTGACTAAAAAATAGGAATTGGCCTAATGGTAGCTAAAAAATAGGATTTTTTCTAATGGTGGTTTATCAGCCCATTATTTTGAAAACCCATGGTATTTTCCCAGGGTATTACATATATGAATCCACTTCCTAAAAATAGACCTACTACAAATAGATATGCTATAAATAGCAGTCCTCCTAAATAGTATGAAAAATGGAAAAAATGAGTATGTCACTAAGTTTGTAGTTGAGCACATACCCCAACACCCCCCATGAAACACAATCAAGGTGTGCAAACTAATTATTCCTCAAAATCTAAATCCATATTAGGTACTCATGTACAAGTATATATGCATAAAAACTAAACACAAGTGAGGTAAAGAGGGAAAATCCAGTGGGAACAACCCCCCCTTGCACAATGAACAATCCTAGCTACCCTGGGATCAAACTACCTAACGAAACCCTCGGTAATTTAACCAAACCCTCACCTACTTTTTAGAACCCCAGACGGTCGTCATTAGTTTTTATAAGATTATATCAATTCAAACTCATGAAGTCGTTCCAAAATCACATCATACAAACCAAATTAGAGCCAATATAATCTAACCATAATGAAAGCATGCCAAATCAAAACATGATCGTGCTCTAAGTTTAGCATGAAAATCTCATGTTCAGATTAGATACCAACCAAATCCAAGCGAAAACAAACTATTGATTACATTAACTCAACAGACAAACGAACCAAATCTGATGGAAACCTATCAATGGCTAAACTGGGCATGACCGAATCGTTTAACCAAATCATAAACTCATTCAATTTTAGCAAAAACGAAAACAATGTACAAGATGAACAACATAACCGTTTTCGATATGGATTAACAGAGTCATTTCTAACAATAGACAGAGCTATTTGAAAACCAAACTCAAATCATTATATTAATCCTAGTAATTCACAAAATGAAAATGATATTAAAATTCATACCTGGATGACGAGCAGACGGCTTGATCATGACATTTTGGAATTGATGACAGCTGTAGTCGATTCGACATTCCTAAAAATGATAGAACTAGTGGTTTTCTGCTTCCTATCATTCGCTTGAATCTTGTCCCTTTGGCTGGTCAACACTACAACTTGGTTTTCCAATGCTTTGATTTTCCACTGTAATAAGGGGACGTCTATATAGTATCGTTCCAACCACACATCACATTGGTCACATGACCACCATCCGGGCTTCGAAAAAGCAGGCGAGGGTTTGGTTAAATTGCTGAGGGTTTCGTTAGGTAGTTTGATCCTAGGGTAGCTAGGATTGTTCGTTAGGAAAGGGGGGAGATTAGAAATGAAGTCATAGGGTGGTTTGGAGCACAGACCCTTTGATTAAGGGTACTCACTAGCTAGGAAGTGTTCTATGTCAGAGTCTAAGTATTCACTAAGGACTATGGGCTTCTACTCAGTGCTAGGTTTAGGTTTATTCCTAGCCATTCTCAAGATAAGCCGAGCATTCTTTTTACCTTTGCCATCAACAGTAGGGTTACCTTTAACCTTTTTACTCACAGGATTTTTTTATAGCCTCAACCTTTTCAGTCACAACATTGGGTAAGTCAATATCAGGGTCGACCGAGGGTTTAGGAGAGGGAAGTAGGACATGGAAGGGTATGGGTGGCCCGACCTTAGTTTCGTTAACCACAAACTTTTCAACTTGGATGGGCTCTACCTCAGCAAAACCATTCTGATAGATAAAATTTTGCCAACTATCACCGTGGAGATTCAAGTGATGAATAACGATGAGTCTGATTAGGTGATGGTGGAATAGGCTACTGTTGACCTTTTATCTTTTAAACCTTTTTGACATTTTATAAAGGCTACGCTGGAAGTAAATAGGGATATTCAATGGATACCCTATAAAATTCATTAACAATCGAAGGTGATAGAGAAAAAATAGCCCATACCGACCCTCACAGGTCACGAATTGTTTAACCACCATCAAAATATCATGCCATCTTGGTTTAAGAATGGAAATGGGCATACCTCTATCATAGGATGCGACCTTTCGTGAGACGAACAGTAGTGGCCAAGGCACCTCCTCCACTTTATAATTTTTAAACCAACGTTGGCACGTGGCTGCTAACCCAGTGGCAGAGCTAATGAATTCCTCATTGACTTCAAGTTAAATGTCACCTACCTTGGCTCTACGGCCATCAAAGGTCAGGGTGAACTGCTATTCCACAAATAGATTAAAACCCTCAAACTGTTGTACAAAGGTGAGCCAACCGCTATCCTCTAAGTCTTTCTGGTCATTCTCGAACAGTAGCAAGGCTTGGCTATCGTTCGGCTCAATTCTCACCACTGGTGCCATAAGGAAGAGCACACGGTGAACGATCCAGTGTTTGGATCATAGCATATGCCAGAGGAGAGTATTCACAGGCCTACCCGATGCTAACAGAGGTGAATCAAGGATAGGGATAAGCATTGATGACATTGTGCGAAGGTGGTGGAGTTATTTCTGCCATAGTTATGCCATAGTTTTAAAACCTAACATAAAAATCGAAACCAATACCAAGTGTTTAACCATGTGACATGCATTGTAACAATTCATACCAAGAGTTTAATCAATGTGCCAATGTGTTTTGAACTAGGTGTCATATCAAATGAAATATATCAAGGGTTTAACCATAACACCTATATATTTTTATGAAACCAATGGTCAAGTAGATCAAATCAAAGAACATATAAATCTAATCACCAATGCATCACAAACTCAATGAGACAAAGTCACACAATCAGTCCAAGAATGTCAAATGAGTACAGATAAAAAGGTCTTGCCAACTGTATAATGATAAGTAAAATGTAAGTGCAATGGGAATATCGACAAGAAGGATAACGACAATTCAATAATGATTTTAATGCGACTTTGAAAGACCAAGTTTTCACGCTTACAGTCCTGAAAACAAAAACGAAAGCAAGTGTGCAAATAACGCAAAAATAAAAATGTCGATTCATTTGAGAATTGTGACGAAAAATCGATGTTTGCAAAACATTGGTGTAGGCAGCTTATAAAACAATGAAAAAAATGTGAATTGGCTGCCAACAATGGTGACACACTGGTATAAGAAGTTATCTCTGCCAAAAGGACAAATTCAAATTAGAACAACAAAGATAATTCCAACTCAAAAATAACAACCAGAAAGTTGCATAAACGTTGTTCGTGCTCTTTTCGTCAATGGGTGAGCAAAAAGTGAGCACTTACATGCCTAGTTGGGCTCTTCTAGTCATGACAGTTGTAATGCAAAAGGTTAGAAAGAAAACAATAAAGGTATGGACAAGAATTAAACAAGAACTAAATAACAACATGAGCAT
>JASDQU010688421.1:24952-42974 GCA_032191745.1 Picea mariana
CCCGAATACAAGGCCACGAGAGAAACTTTGAAACAAGCCGGATGGGAACCATTCCTAAAAAAATTCAATGGATATAACGACGCCATCACCCTGCAATTCGCGTTGCATTTCGATGGTGAGACCACCAAGGTGGGCGAATTGGAGTTCAGGGTCACAGAGGAGTTTATCGCAGAGGCGATTGAGTTACCCACCACCGGCCAGAGGTGGACGAAGGGGCAACCCATGGACAAGGAGCTCTGTGTGCAATTGTTAAAACCCTAGTACCGGAACACGAAATGGACCGAAGGGATGTCTCGGGCTTGGCTAGACCCACAGTGGGCGTAGGTGCTGATCATCCTTCAGCGTTATTTAACATGCGAGGGCCGGTACACCATTCTCTTTCCCTGCCACGCCTGACTACTACTGCACTTCACAGGTACCTTGTTGAACGTACCATTTTTCCTGTTAAAAAGTTTGAAAGGGATGGCTGAGTAGGTTCAACGAGTTAGTGAGTTTAGAGGGAGCCTATTTCACTTCGGCTTAGTCAAGATTTTGATTACATGTGCATTGTCAAAAAAACAAGAGTCTTGGGACCTCTTTGCTGCAAAAACCCTCGCTCGGGCCCAACCGAAAGCTAAAAAGGTGAAGCCTATTTCCCCACCTAAAAAGCCGACCCCCAAGACCAAGAAAGTCAAGACCCTAACTGCTGAAAACCCTGAGCCCGAACCTCAAATTCATGGCGAGATAGAGACCAATGCCGAAAAGGGGCAGGCCACCACACCTAGCGAAGTGGACCTTGAAGCCCCGAGTTCTTCCCCAGTCGTCGATAATATAATCAATGTAGAGGAGCTAGTGGAGCCAATTGATCAGCCCAGGAGGAACCCTAAGAGGAAATGCAAAAGCGTACTGTCAGGGATAGACAATTCGGTCCCTAGCTACCCCACGCAAGAAAGAATGGAAAGCAGAGATGGCCACAAGGAGGCCCCGGAGCCATCCGAGATGACATGGACGTTGTCTCAGCTCATTCGGAAAAATCGTAGGACCAGTCGGCAGGCCACCACACCTAAGAAAGTTGTGCAAGATGAATCTGCCCAGGTACCAACTGGTACCTCTGTACAAATGCCTAAAGAATCCACTCCCTAACCTAGCCCAGCTAACACCGATGGACCTAGCCCCATTGAGAACTATGAACTCAGTCTGAATCGTGATGTTGATCCAGTTAATCCTTGTCAACTTAGCCCAGACCATAACTATGAACCAGATGATATCTATGAGCACAGCCCAGACCAATTCACTCCTGCATCTAGTTCAGGCCATAATTATGATAAATTTCATACTCCTGTTCAAAGCCCCGAAGAGTTTACCCATGCGTCTAGCCCTCCAACACAGCCCGAACAAGACCAGACTATTGAAACTCACCACCAACTCTCCTCCAGCCGAACCTTGAAGCCGATGGTGACGAAGTTAGAAAGAAGGAAAAGTAGACTAAAGGAGAAATTACATGAGTACCGCGTACTAGACAGACATGTTAAAACAGAAAACGAACTCCTGAAGCTCTGGGTGACCCACCTTTTGTCAAAAATCGAAAGACAAAATCAGAGGAAGAAAGATATTGTCAAAAGGAACAGGCAGCTTCGGAGGATTGCTAAGAAACATGTTATAATTAACAGGGTCCTGAAGAAAGAAATGAGGAATTTGAAGAAGCAAGAATGACTACAAATGCTGGTAGCAGCTGCTGCAACCCTGTGATGGCTACCAAGTTTTTGATTTTTGTTGCCTGAGGACAGGCAAGAACTTCAGTGTGGGGGTATGTTGGTCCCCGGTTTTGACCATGTTCTTTGCCTATACTACATACCACAGACCTCCAACTATATGCCAGTACCACCCCTTTTTGACCTCATTTTGATATAATCCACATCACTTTACCATTCAAAGGGGTCACCTAAGGTATCTTTGAAATTCAAGTTATTATTATGCATTTTAATACTTTAAATTTATAATTGGACTAATATCACTTGGGTTAGGTACCATTGCTATTCTTGGAATAGGACATCGGTACCAGGTACCAACTCGCACCGTGGAAGTACCAGTGGAGCCGTTCAAGAGCTGTGTATGATGATGTGCGTTATGGTTCGGATGAAGAGATAGCAGACTCATAGGCCAGCTGGAGCCGTCGCCACAGAGTGCTCAAGAGTATAATGATCAATCTGGATCGATTGTTCTTCATCTTACACACTTCGTGACACTAAGTGTCACGAAGTTGTGATATACGTTTCTAGTTGATTCCACGATTATTCTCGGATCAGGGATTCGTTCATTTCCATGCATCTTTCTTTTAGACTGTTACAAAACAATAAGACTTTTATATAAAACCGTGTTCACTACTGAGAACGGGTTACGACTACCACTACTGTTGTTATCACTATTGTCGTTTGCTATCAGATTATGCCGTGAACCTATGCCTTAATACAATTTGCTGTTGTGTATGTGTTGACTGTCATATGATCTGAATACTGTGTTTTTAATGAGTTAATGGAGCGTAGAATTACATTGTATCTGCATCGTATGATTTAGTCGGCTCTGTTCGTTTCCCACAGCGTCTGCACCGTTTGGTTGGGCCCGCCAAGCTGGTGCAAGCCGCTGTTTCATTTGCAATAGATTTAGTTTAGTGTGTGCTGTTGTAGTTTAGTTTGCTTCGATATCGTATAGCTTGCATCTGAGGTAACTTAGCGTTTACCAATTTGGCTTTGGTTTATCATAGTTTCAGTTTATCATAGTGTGTGAATGCTTGCGTACACTACAGTTTAAACATTTCAGAATCGTGCTTATTCATTCCTAAACAGACTCAATTTCCAGACTGTTATCTTTTTATGTTGGTGAATGTTAACGCAGTACTGATGCCTGTAGGGTTAGTATGTGCATATGATTGCTTGGATTTTCATTTTCATTTCGAACATAACTCAGAGTAGCATGCATTTTTCTTTGTTAGACAGTAGTTGCCTTGCGTGCTTAGAATAGATAGGTTATAGTTAGAATAGACGGAGCTTCTGGTACCAGTTAGTAGCATAGTACTCTGTTTTACTGTAGATAGCATTAGATTTGTTTTGGATGCTCAGAATGAATGCAGTTTCAACAGTACCCTGTGTGTTATGACTTAAACTAAAATGCTGATAGCAAATGGTCGAACATAGAGGTGGATTGATTTTGTAGAACTGCGCTTTTGAATAGAAATAACAATATTAGCATCGGAGCACAAAACTGTTTCTTTTTCTTTCTTTTCTGCTGATGATTTAGATAGGAAATGCTTAGTTTTAAGTTAGTCATTAGAATTCAGGTTCTTAGAATAGGTGTGTGTTTTATTCTTAGGATAGCATTCAAATAAAGACTAGACGCTTGCCTGCACATACTATGTATCAGCTCGAAGTATTCCAACCCTGGTTTGACAATTTAGTGATTCAGGACACTTAAAAGCTACAATTTAGCAGCCTGACAATAATCCATTGTCTAGATCAAATATACCCCTACTACACACCTCTACAGTATAGTCATCTCCCATGAAGATCAATGGTTCGGAACAACTCTCCAAGTATGAGAAAAATCTATCATATGAGGCCATGTGATGGGTATCCCATGAATTAAGCACCAAATAATTAGGAGAAGATGAAAGAGAAAGTAATGCCTAACCATTACCTCTTTCTGATGACGGATTGTTCCTTGCATTAGATGAAATACAATCCTCTAGGTGATGTTTCCCAAGTGTTTTTTCCATGAGATATATGGTGTTTTTCATTAAAGGACTCCCAAGATGGAACCACCTATTACAACATGAACACTTTGCATTATCCTTCTTTCCTTTTTATGCCTTGGAACTCAAACTCTCATCTATGAAAATGTTTTCACCTTCCTTCTTGTTCTCTTGGTCCTTCTTACCCTTGTTCTTATGCTTATTCCTCTTTGAACTTCCTGGAGCTGTAAGCGCATGGGGCTTCGAATTATTAATTTCTCCTATTTGGATGAGATTTATTTTCCCATGTATAAGTGAATCCATGAAATAATATAGGGATTAAATATTTCATGTAGACCCCATAGATAACTTGGTAGTATGAAAAGAACAAGTGTATACAAAATCCTATGGTCCTAGTTTTGTTATAATTGAAAAGATTATTTGTTCATATTTCTTATCAATTCCACAAAACTTAACGTGAGAAAGAAAAGTTTTAAACTTATAGAAGTAGTCACACCGTGTCTAAAAATATCTTAGATTTAATGCATGTAGATCATTCTCTGGCTGATGACCTCTTAGATTATCTTGGTTTCCTAGAAAATAATTCAACATTTCCAAACACCTTTAGGAGTCTTGCAAGTATCAACATGAAAGAGGAGATATGGAGAGATTTTCAAGCACAATATCCCATAATATTCAACCATTATGTTAAAGTATTTTGATTTCTCTATGGCTGAATTAGGCTCAACCTTAGTCCCCATGGTGATCCTATCCAAACCATTGCTTCGAAGTAGAATCTCTATCTTGGGCTTCCACTCAAATTAGTTGAAGGGTCTCAAGATCACTGAATAAGATGGTTGATCCATAGTTCTCTATGGGATGTCAAATTTGATATATAAACCTAAAATAAAAATGAATAGTCCCTCAAAATAATAGCTTTGATACCATGTAGGATTAAACAACACTCCAAGACCTAATTGTGAGAAGGAAATACTAACCTAGATAATTGCAAAAGAGAGAGAGGAGAGAGAAAAACAGAATCAATATTCACATATAAGAGACTAATAAAAGAACTTTAATCACAATGTATTAATACTTGATAATTACTACAATATATAGGACTCTCCACAGGAGGAGTAATTCACACTAGGGTGGGATTTCCATGTGCATGCTCAAGTAAAAAAGTAACTTCTCCCAATAAAAAATACTTAACTAAAGTCAAAAGTTGCTAATAATAAGAAAATTTTAAAAATATAGGTGCAAACTTAGTGAGAAATATACATGAAGTCAACATGCATTCCACAATACAAAAAATATACTAGAATAAGACGAGAGTCCAAGAATGGAACTAAAGTCCTAACTGAGTGAGAATTTTCTAATTATGTAAATTCACTAAATAAGTGAGGTGAGTTAGCTCGAAGTATTAGATGGGTAAAGAACACATCCCTAGTGTTCGACAACATAGGTATTCCAACAGAGGATGAACACCTCCAGTAACCACTCACATAATTAGATCAAAGATCAACACATCAATGTTTTCACATGGTAAAATCCCTACGGGGAAACATCCATGGCCCCAACCAACGCGACCACTTGGAGAAGTTTATTAATGCAAAATAAAAATATTACATAGATATTTCACAATAGAGTTTCTCACAATCGATCATCGGAAAATGACTGTCCATGATCTTTAAATAGAGATCATGGATCAATCGGGTGTAAAGCCACATATCGATCATCGTTAAGATCGAGAAGAGTATGAACCGTCAGATCACTCTATGCCAGGAACATATCGTGACCGTCAGATTTCCTAACTACAAATGCATACTAATGCATACTAAAGAAACACACTAAGAAAAACACTTTTGCCTAATGAAACATTAAACCAAGTAGATATTAACTAACTCCTAAGTGTCTAAATATCTTAACATCCCCCCATAAGAACAACTTGGGATAGGATTGAAGGATTTACAATAGTGACACAATAGGAGAAGGAAGCAAGCATTAGATCCTATACCCCCTTAATGACAACTTTCTGAACTCCTAACATAGATCGAAGTTTGAAAAACTTCACTTCTGTAAGAGACTTTGTGAAAATGTCTACAACTTGATCTTCTGTAGGACAAAAGAGCACTTCAATAACTCAATCATGAATGAGCTTTCTAATGAAGTGCATGTGGAGGTTGATGTTTTTTCTACACTGATGTTGAAATGGGTATTTGGCGAGATTGATGTCGCTCAGATTGTCACACCAAAGGCTCCTTGGATGCTGCTACTAGAATCCAAACTCTGAAAAGATCTGTCGAAGCCACAAGGCTTCCTGACTTGCATTTACTACTGCTCGGTACTCTACTTTTGCTAATGAAAGTGAAATAGCCTATTGTTTCTTATAGGCCCAAGTGGCAGGTCCTAAACGAAGGCTAAAAACATAACCTGCAGTAGACTTCCAATCATCAGGGTCGCCAACCCAATCTGAAACAGTGAAACCAACCAATAAAGGAGTCCCCCCTGAATTGTAATGTATCTCAAACAGAACTGTACCACAAACATAGCGAAGTATCATTTTAGCTTCTTTTCAATGGCTTTGATAGGGCATTTTCATATACCTAACATCAAGACCAACAACAAATGAAAGATCGGGATGGGTATGATTCAACTATAACAGGTTTCCAACAAACTGATGGTATAGCGTGGCATAAAATTCAGGAGAAGTATAGGTGGCAGTAAGATTGAATCCGGACTAGAAGGGAGAAGGGGTTGGTTTAATCATGCATGTGAAAGCGATGAAGAAGGTCACAAGCATACTTAGAATATGAAAGAAAAATTCCTTCATTGGTTTGCAAAACTTGGAGTCCAAGGAAATAGTGCAAAAATCCTAAGTTTATCATCTCAAATTTCTTTTTAAGGCTTATTTTCACATGGTTTAAAAGTTTTGTGTCACTACCAGTAAAGATAAGGTCATCAACATAAGGGAAAAGGATTATGATATGGCTTCCTACTTTCTTGGTATAGACATTAGGATCAGAATGGCATCTAGAGAATCTAGTGGAAATAAGAAAGTTGTCCATTTTGGCATACCAAGCTCGGGGAGATTGCTTGAGACCATAAAGATATTTCTTGAGGTTAAAAACAAGGTTAGAGTCATTCTGGACATAGCCATGAGGTTGTTCCATGTAGATTTATTCTTTCAAATCACCATGCAAGAAGGCAGATTTAACATCCATCTGATGGACCGCCCATTTATGTGATGCAGCAAGGGCAAGAACAAGGTGGATGGAATTCATTTTGGCTACAGGGGAAAAGGTTTCATTATAGTCAATCCCTTCAAATTGGGAGAATCCTTTGGAAACTAACCGAGCCTTGTGTCTTTCAACACTTCCATCTGATGCATACTTAGTTCTGTAGACCCATTTACATATGACAAGTTTTCTTCCTTTTAGAAGAGGTACAAGATCCCAAGTATCATTTTCCATTAAAGAACACTACTCTTCATTCACTAATGTATCCCAATCTGGATGACCTAAAGATTTTGCAAATGTCACTAGATCATGAGTTTCTGAAACTTGAGCCAAAAGAGAAGAGGCTTGCTGGAACTGTGAATGTGTTCGATGTTGATCTGAAGGATCACCAAAAATATCACCATCTGCTTCTCGTGTTGAACAGACCCATCTAGTAAGTGGTGGAAATGGTGTTGGTTCAGCTTCAAAGGACTCATCTGGAGGACGGTGAGTAGGCAGAGGTGGATTTTCATCCTCATTTTAATCATATGAAGAAGAAACTAGATCAGAAGAAGGCACAAACGGCAAAGATGGCTCATAGGTCGAAGAAGGTACAACTGCTGAATTAGGCTCGCAGATCAATAAAGGCACAAATGACAAATTAGGCTCGCAGGCCAGGAGATTTTTATCAAATTTAACATCTCTTCTAATAATACTTTCATTACAACGTGATTGAAGAAGTCTGTAACCTTTGACATATTCAAAATAACCAACAAATGTACACTTCTCACTTTTAGGCTATAATTCTTTCCTTTTATCATCAGGAATGTGAGCCCATGTTATATTGCCAAATACACAGAAGTGATTTACATATGGTTTAATTTTGGTCCAAGCTTCTTCCAGTGTTATATTTTTCAGGGCCTTTGTGGGAGTGTGATTTACTATGTAATTTGCACATTTGATGGCTTTCGTCCAATACTTTAGACTTAATACATTAGATTGGATCAAGCAATTAGACATTTCTTTTAATGTGTGGTTCTTTCTCTTAGCAATACCATTTTGTTGTGGTGTATATGGAACAATGTGTTGCATTTGGATTCCCTGTGTAGTGCAGTAACTTGTAAAATTATTGTTCACATATTTTCCTCCATTATCTATTCTTAACCTTTGAATTTGATGTCTAGATTTCTTTTCTAGAAGGGCCTTGTAGGCCAAAAACTTGTCAAAAAAATTGCTCTTAAGTTTTAAGAAGTAAACCAAAGTACGTCTAGAAATTTCATCAATGAATGTTAAGAAATACTTGCACCCAAAAAAACAAGGAGAAGAAAGTGGAACACACAAATCACTGTGAACAAGTTGAAAAGGACCCGAGGTGTGCCAAGATTCATGTTTTTCAAAATTGTCCCGAAGATGTTTTCCGAGAACACAACTGGCACAAACACCATCTCTGCATGAAACAAGAGGAAGACTGGTCACCATCTGTTTATTACATAGTTGCTGCAATGAGCGATAGTTTAGATGACCAAACTACTCATACCAAAGTTTTCTCAAGTCATCTCTATGAGCAACAAAAATTGATGAAAAAGATGATGACCCAAGGTTGTCAAACTTGTACAACCTGATAATATCATCAACAATTCCAGTTGCAAGAACATGATTGAGATCTTTTAGATCCTTGATTACAACTTGGTGAGGTGAAAACTACATGGTATTACCTTCACCTGAATGAGTGATTTGATATACTGATAGAAGGTTACAAGAAAGACTTGGAACACATACATCATTGAAATGGCTATTTTCTACTTGTATTGTTCCAGATCCTTCAACACTAAGAGATCTGTCATCACCAACAAATATTTTCTTAGTGTTACATTCATTTAGAGTAGAAAATATCTCTCTATCCTTATCCATATCATAATATTCTCCAGAATCAATAAGCCACTTATCAGAAGTAGAAGTAGAAGGTGTATTGAAGGAGAAACCAGACGCAAAAAGTGCATGTCCATGAGAAGAAGATGAAGAATTAGGATCAATACTAATGTTGTGCTTCTTCATCACTTCTTCTAAAGATGCCATCTTCTTGAAACAATTCGACTCATCATGACCATATTTATCATAAAAGTTGCAATGTCTGTGAGTCTTCTTATTTTTATGTTTTGCTGCTTTGTCTCCATTCGGAGAAAAAGTTGTTTGAGTTGGTTTGGGACCCTTATATTGATTGTTTTTGTGGCAAGGATGTTGCTTCTTGGGATTCTTGGGTTTATATTTCTGCTAGGAAACTAAGGCTTTGTTGGAGGTACCTACAGTGTTGATCACTCCAAGTTGTACAAGCTTATCTTCCTCTCCAATCAAAGAAGCACAAAAGGAATCAAGAGTGGGTTTTTCATAAGCTTTCCCTAGAGCCTCTCTCATGTTATAAAAGGTAGATAAAAACATAGAATATGCACTACCTACCTTAGAAAGAATAAGATAGATGTAGCGCTCTTCCTCCATTTTTATCTTACATTCTTCACATAAAATTTTGAATGTTTTAAACCTAGATAGATAGACAATCAAGGTTAGTACTTGATTTTCTAACTATTGTGGTCAAATAATATTGAGTTTACCAAACACAGATTCAATCTTGTCCCAATCTTCTTCGGGGTCATCAATTTCTTGGAGGTGGTATCTTAAATCAGGAGAGATGGACATTCTGATCAGTCCACATGGTTCATTACTCCTATAAGCCCATTTGGCTTTCTTATCATCATCAGTGGTTTATTTTTCCTTTCCCTTTGTAATCTGGTACAAGCCTTTACTTCTTAATAAATCTTCCATATGAGATTTCCATTGGAAGTAGTTGGTGCTAGTAAGAAAAACATTACTTGTAGAATCCATATTAAATATGCAGATAATATGGATTCAAAAACTAAAACGGATGATCTAGATGGAAATATATTGAAAAAGTTATGTGGTTTAAAAAAAACAGCATTGAAAATAGACTTCCGATGTGAGAGTTATGCCCTTTTAAAAAAAGGCATAAACGATAGCCAACTGACCATGTGATAGTGTAAGTTGCTTTATGAAGTGACCTACTTTTATAAAGAGAAGTGGGGATCACTTGTACAATGAAATTATTTWATAACMAAAAAKATTCATGCAAAATAAATAACTCTAAAATAAAATATTAAAGCTACTTATAGTGATTCACTTTTATACTTGAAGTGAAATACACTTTACAATTTTAGCATGAACTTTTTCAAAAAAGTAACAAAAGAGAGACTTGAACTCAAGACCTCTTACTTAATAAGGCAAGTTTTAACCAAATGGTCTAGAAAAACATATCATAATGTTCAGAAGGAGGATTGGGGGTTTTGTTGTTGTGGAATACAGCCTTGGAGAGCATGTTAAAAAAAACTCTCTTCACACAAGAAAAAAAATTTCACTTCTCGATCACAACAAGGGTTAGATCTCAGTTAGCTTACCTGGAAGATGCAACTTTTCCTATCTATTTCTAATTTTCTAAGATCACACAGGGGGCAGGGAAAAGAGCATACAGAAATCTAAAAGACTAGCAACCCAAAAATATAAAAATAAAAACTGAAATAAAACCAAAATAAAACTTTGCAGAAATTTAAAAAATGTGTATTCGGGCTTTATATCTCCAGATCTGACTGTAATGGCTATATCTTGGGCAAACATAAACCTTTTTGAGTGAAACAAAAAGTGTTTCTAACTGAAATGAGTGCTCTGGACGCAATGGAACAGTCATATCAGACCATAAATGTATGTAAATGACATAAAATGGATATGAGACAACTCAGCTTCACGATCTTGATCTACAATAGGAGTGGGTCTTCAAACAGGCTTTGATACCATGTTCAACAACACATGTATTCCAACAGAGGATGTAAACCTTCAGTAACCACTCACATAGTCATATTAAAGATAAACACACTGATGTTTTCACATGGTAAAACACCTACGAGGAAACATCCACGGCCCCATCCAACGCGACTACTTGGAGCAGTTTATTAATGAAAAAGAAAAATATTACAGAGAGATTTTACAATATATTTTCTCACAAACGATCATTGACAAATGAACCTCCATGCTCTTTAAATAGATATCATGGACCAATTGGGTGTTAAGCCACTAATCAATGGCTGTTAAGATTGAGGAGAGTATGAACCGTCAGATCTCTCTATGTCGAGAACATATCATGATCATCGGATTTCCTAACTACAAATGCATACTAATGCATACTAAAGAAACACACTAAGAAACACACTTTTACCTAATGACACATTAGACCAAGTAGATCTTAACTAACTCCTAAGTGTCTACATATCCTAACACCTAGGAGGCTAATATTCTTATTAAAGTGCACTCTATAGCAATGAAATAAGAAATATCTCCTAAAATTAAGGAAATAGGAATTTGTCCTAAAAAATAGGAATTTGCCTAATGGTGGCTTGAAATAGGAATTTGCCTAATGTTAGCTAAAAAAATATGAATTTTCCTAATGGTGGTTTATGAGCCCATGGTTTTATAAACCGATGGTATTTTCCCATGGTATTGCATATAGGAATCCAATGGATAAAAATAAACATGTTATAAATAGACACACTATAAATATCAGTCCTCCTAAATAGTAGGGAACATGGAAAAAATGAATATGTTACTAAGTATGTAGTTAAGCATGTACCCCAACAAGTTAGACTAAAGGTTTTCATTGCATCACTTTTGGTTGATTGTAATAGATATCGAAAGTTGATGGGGATTCTTCTCTACCTTACACATTGTTGAATGGACATATATTATGAAGTTGAATCGGTTTCAAGATACATGCAAGAGCCTTATGAGCTTCACTGGAAGGAAACAAATAGGATTCTCATATATTTCAAGGGGACTGCTATTTTTGGTATACACTATGTAAAAGGATTTTCCATAGATATTGTTGGTTACAAAGATTTAGATTGGATAGGTGATAAAACTAATCACAAGTCCAATTTAGGATATGTCCTCTACCTTGTATCAGGACCTATTTGTTGGTCAAGTAAGAAGCAATCAATGATTTCTTTATCATCAATGGAGGTAGAATACATGGATGCATTGAATGTTAATACATAGGCTATTTGGTTGCAACACTTTCTTACAGAGTTGGGATTTCATTTTTATCATTCTACAATTATATGGTGTGGTAATTAGAGTACTCTCAATCTATGTAGAGACCTACTTAAGAGGCCGTAGAACAAGCATGTCGAGGTTCATATGAACTTTATTTGAGGATGGATTCAATATGGAGTCATTGAGATGCACTTTTGTCCATCTTCAAAGTAGGTGGAATACATATTCACAAATCATTTCACGGATTGTCTCGTTGAGGGATATTCTAGGAGTGAGGGATACATCAACTTAGAAACTGAACTTGTTATCATTCATTTTCTTGTTAGCAACATATTTTGATGGGGGATTTTGTTCCCGCTGGAATTTTCCTCTTTATCTCACTTTTGTTTATTTGTTGTGCATTTATGATTGTACATGAGTACCTAGCATGGCTTCATATTATCGAGAATCATTATTTTTCACACCCCATTTGTGTTTCAGGGGGAGTGTTGGGGTACATGCTCAACTACATACTTACTGACATACTCATTGTCTCCATTTTTCCTAGTATTGAGGAGGAGTGTTTATAAAATGTCTATTTATAACAGGTCTATTTTTGGTCAGTAGATGCCGATATGTAATACCATGAGAAAATAAAACGACTTTCCAAAATAATGTGATCATAAACCAATGTCAGGAAAATTCCTATTTTTTAGCCACCATTAAGAAAATTCCTATTTTTTAGGGGAAGAGTGCTTCACTCCTTAATTTTCAGATATGATTCCTCTTTCATGGCTAGATAGTGCACTTTGAGAATATTCGTCTCCTATGGAAGTGTGCATTACCCATATTATTCTTGGAGTTAACCCATTTCACCTATTTACCTATTTTTAGTTACTTTCCATATTTATAAAATTCTCTCTCAAATATGACTTTGGTTCCATTCTTAGACTCTAGTCTCAATCGAGGAAAGGTTTTCTATTATGGAATTCATGTTGACTTCATATACATTTTTGACTTAGTTCACACCTATATTTTTTACCTTTTCTTATTATTAGCAACTTTTGACTTTAGTTAATTGTTGCAAGTGGGAGAGGTTGATTTTATACTTGAGCATGCACATGGAAACCCCAAACTAGTGCACATTACTCCTTTTGTGGAGAGTCTTATATATTTTACTCATGACAAATTATTAATACAATGTGATTAGATATGGTTTCTTACTCTCTTCTGTGAGAAGATTGGTTCTATTTTTCTCTCGCCTTTCTTTCTTTTTCAATTAACTAGTGTAGTATTTCCTATCACAATTAGGTCTTGGAGTGTGTTTTGATACTACACTCTTTGCTATCTACCAATACAAAGTTTCAACAATCCATAAACAAATTTACAATAGACTATTTAGACATCATGCTAAACAAAATTGAGCTACCTATCTTTAGAAGGTGTAGTGCACATGGAAATTGATTGTATAGGATCCATTCACCATCTAACTATAATTATCTACCGAGGAAACCACCCCCAACTTGGGATATGAAACAATAAGGGAAAAGAGTAGAATTAAATATCCAACTTATCCTTAACTTTCCATAGTATTGTAGACCTCCATAGCAACTAATCTGGGTTATATTGAGAATGATATGAGATACAAACATAACTATTGTAGGGAACACAAAAATACAATGAAATCTAATATTATTGAATAAAATAGAAGAATATTATTTAATAAAAATTGTGTAGAATGGTGGTATCTTATCTCCGAAGAGATAGATATGTTGGCTACGCTCATTTAAAAAAATGATTGCAAAGAGGCAAAAAAGGGCCTATTATCATGAATCCTAAAAGACAAAGGAGAAAAGCCTAAAAATAAAAACCCTAAGAATATAATATGAAACACAAAAAGTATTATGGTCTCCAAGGTGGTTATTTGATACATCAACTTCCTAGGGGCACAAATTTTTCATACAATATTCGTTTTGGGTGCATGATAGCTAATTGGAAAGAAACATCTAAGGATTACTAATTTTGGATAGGTATTGGGTAGGCCATGAAAAACCTTGACCCCTCTAATTTAAAAAAATCATTGTTTACATCCTTAAAATATACCTGGATGTTTAGGACTCGAAAAACTGTAGAAACATTTCCTTGAAGATAAAGAGCTATTGAGTTAGTGGAATAGGTGGGATGACATCAATATCAACCTATATCAACAACAATACATCCATTATCAGTCATTTAATACATATGACAATGCCTTATCTTCCACTTCACCATCTTCCTCTTAGCCTCTTTCAATCTCACACTTGGTAATTCGTCTTGATTCTATAGCATAGTGGATTCCTTCATATACTTAATGGATAAAGCATGAATGCTAAATGACATAGTATAGGGGACAAAAAATCTATTTGATAGTGGTGCAATTCATTATATTTGTAATATCTAAGGAAAATAATTAACAAGTTTGGTGAGTTGGGATCTCTCATAGTTCAAAACAATTAGACTATAGGTTACTTTATTTCATATTGGATTTCTATGAAAATTTAGGAAAACAATAGAAGGTATATGGGAATAAATTAAACATACATATAGAAGAGGAAACTATTCCTACAACATATGGGAAGCATAAGAATAATTAAGGAACTTGGATGATAAATTAAGGGAGGAAATTATCCTTTTATATGGAAAGAGGGTAAGGATGGAAAACTAATCAAGTTGGTAAAATAAGAGATCAAGAAATCCTGTCTTAATATTAAAAAAGGTGGCATACAAACTTAAAACAAAAATAGAGAAATATTTGGAGTTCTCCACTACATTTAATAAAAATAGGTCAGAGATCACACATAAAAACTTGAGAACAAGTGGAAGAATATTACAAGTTTTCCAATAATTCAAAAACCATGGATAAAAGTACATAGATAACTTTGACATAAGATATTATGTATCACTTTTCACACCCTATCTCCCCCTCTTGTTGATTGATAGTTCTCTTTTGCTTCTAGTACTCATTACCATGTACACACACACACACACACACACACACACACACACACACACACATATATATATATATATATATATAATTTTGCAATATGAATATGATAACTTGACGTGTTGGATTAACATGTAAAACTATAAAAATAAATTTAAAAAACACACCACTAAATCTAAGACTCATTATTCTCTAGTTGTGCCTAACCCTTTGGCTCCACAACATGAATATTTAAAATTTATTTGCATCATGGTTTATTCAATATTAGATGACTTGGATTAAAAAACTAGAAAAAAAATAGCAAAAATACTATTTACATTATCAATTATATCTCAAGGGTCAAAATTGGGGTATTGCATTCCTATTTCCTTTGGAATAACACTAGCCTAGGAATACTCTCTAGACTAGATAAAATATGGGTATGCCATTATCCTCTAGATCCCATGTATCCTCATATGGTCAATAATGTTTCCATTGCATATTAAACTAATTTATGGATTTGTTCCAGAGTAATGTCACTTTCCTATCTAGCATCCATAGATTCTCTACCTAGAAGTCTCCCTCTCATTCCCTTTAAATCAATACTCAATCAATTACATTGTTAATATCATGCACACATTTCCTTAGCATAGGAACATGAAAAACATTATGAGATATAATATGGATAGGTAATTAATGTTTGTACAATTTTTCCTATTCTATATAGGATTTAAAATGTCCCATAATATCTAGTTTCTAGACTGACTGATCCAGAATTGGATCCATGAGCTTGATGGGGCTCAGAAAGGCCTAAAAATCAAAGTTCTCATAATGGATTCAAAACAAACTTTTCATATTCCTCGTCAATATGAACCCAATGCAAATTGAACAGGCTCGAACGAACTTTGTATGTTGTAGATATAGCGATTTGTTCATTTGGAAAATAAGAAAAACAAATTTTGAATGTATAGTCTGTACAATCCGTACAGTTCCACGTGGAAGCTGATTGTACGGGATGTACAGTTGTACAAATGACATGGAAGGCTACGTGGCACTGACATGGCAGAGTATGTAGCGTTGATGTGGACAGAGGATAATTGGGAGTTCTATGTGACAGGTGGACCTATCAGGGAGTGACACGTGTCACCACTGCAAGGGTGACACATGGAACATCTGTATTGATGAAATGGAAGGTACAACATGTGGCAGGTATAGTGTCCGATGAGAGGTTAGATAATTGAACCAATGATCATTTGACATGCGGCATCATAATTAGGTGAAAGATAAGGTGCCACGTGGCCCAGACATGGGTTGCCATGTGGCACCCATTAATTGGTTAAAGCTTCATTGCAAAAGTGTTTGGAGCACGGTGGATTTGAACCTGCGCCCTATTTCCGGACAATGACTTGGAAGGGCCAGGATAGCTAGCCCGCCCTCACTGTAGGTATTAACCTTATACAAATCCACTTGTATTTAAGTTGACTGAAGTGGTATATCCCGATGGAAAAGGGTTGGGGCCTAGCCCCAGCCCTCGACACATGAGACCACTCACATAGGACCATGTTCTTTGGTTAGCGCAATTTTTTTTATGGGTGTAGCTCAAATCCCGATCATGTTAAACCTCCCATATAAAATGACTCTAGAGATCGGGGGGCTAGTTCAATTGTTAGCACGTGGAGGTAACAACAGTTGGCCATATGGATTTCCACCATAAGACCAAGACCAAGACTCAAGGGGGTCGGTGCATAGATGTTAGAGCGTGGCCACATGGATGTTGGAAATATGACCAATGGATAGTAAATAAGGGGATGTGCCCTAATATATATGCAAAAGTAGGTTTTCAGTTTATTATATGGTTTTTAAATGATTTTATCAACAAATTTGTGTGATTTTGGTCTTTTTGAGGGGATATTGGGTTGTTTTTGAGGCCATATCTTGGGGGGAAGTTGGAAGGTTGTTAAGCCAAGGAGGAGGTTTATAAAAAATCTATGCTGAATATTTTCCAAGATAAATCCATTTTTATGCAGGGAAGCTATTGAGGAAAGCACCTTTGCAAGCCATTTCTAGGAGCATCGGTCATCCGATTTGAGTGACGTCAGTTTTATTGGGTTCTAGATATTTGGTAGAATAAGACCAGATTAGTTTGTAAACTTTTTGGCACTGTTACTATGTCATTTTAAATCTTTTAACAGAAACAACAAAGCCTCACCCACTGAGACAAAGGCCCAGAGATGTAAGCAAGATTGCCAAACTCCATTATCACATTGGTGTTTATGGTTTGATAATCCTCATGATTTATTTCAGATATGTAGATTTTTATATGGATGTTATGCTTCTTCTTTAATTATTCGTCTTTGATTCATATTCCTAAATGGTTAATTAACACATGCTAAATAACTAAACCATTGTCCTTTAAAATATTTTTTCGAATCAAGTGGTATCAGAGCTAGTTGACATTTGGATTTGAGTTTGCATGATTACTAGGGAAAAGCTATGTCATGGTGAAGGAAAGATTGTTGAAGATAATCCATTGATTGGATTGAGAAAGAGAACTTCTCAAAGAGAGAATATGGCATCATAAGAGGGACTTTCTCATGATGAGAAAGAGTTTCGAAAAACTTTATTCGCCATGTCGAAGATGATGAAGGTTTTGTATGAGGATTACTTTGAATGGAAGAGACCAAATCTAGGTGAATATTCAAAGGGAAAAAGTGAACAAGGAGAGGATCATCCTCAAATTCCTCCTTCACCTCCATATTTACTTCCTTCTTCTCTTTCTTATTCAAGTTCAAGTTCTAAAAGTAGTGAAAAGAAACATGTCCATAAAAATAAGAATGAAATGTCTTTATTAAAAATTGATGTTAAATTTGAACTACCCATGTATGATGGTGAAGTTAATGCAGAGAGACTTGACAATTGCGACAAACAGATGGAGGTTTATTGTAGTGTGCATTAAATCAAGGATGAGGCAACTCAGATCAAGTTGGCATCAGTTAGACTTGCAGGCACAACACTCATCTGATGGAAAAGAAAGTTGAAAAATGGCAC
>JASDQU010688422.1:7833-28040 GCA_032191745.1 Picea mariana
CAGATAGTGGATCTAGAAGAAGAATATCCTAAAGAGAAAACGAGCATGGAGATAGTGAAAAATGAAATCAAGAACGAAGAGGCTGGTATAGGAAGCATGCCACAAAGTGAAAGCAGCTCAAGGGTTTTCAGCAGCAAGAAACATGTATATAGAAAGACACCTGGGGCAGTTTATCAATCCAAAGAAGACTTAATGAACCAGTATGTTGTGAAGGGAAGTATGGCCAATAGTGAAATAAGAGACTTGTTTCCTGAGGTAGAGAAGACCTCCCAGCATAAGGATTCTCTGCTCTCAGTCAGGGATGTGGAAAGAAAGACATTTAACATAGCAATGGGTGATGATGATAAAGTGTCTGAAATCAAGATGCATTATGAAAATATCGGTGCCCCAGACAAAGTAAAGTTCCACAGGAATGTTAGTGACATGCTATATTCAGACTACCTGAGTTTGAGTCTGAGGGTTTCAAGACTGGCAACCATGCACTGAAATTAGATGGACAATTGAAGTAGGAGAAAGCATCCAACAAAGCCTGGAAAACATAGGTCAAAATATTAAAATCTAAAGGTCATCAAGGGGTAAAGGCTTCTTTAAATGAGAAAGAGAAGATTATCCAAAGCCTAAATAAGAAGCTAAATATGTCCTCCACAGAACATCCATAGACAGTAGAGTTAGCTTCTCTAGAGAAATAAAATGAGACATTCAGACAAGAAGCAATAAATTACAAAGAAAAAGTGTTGTAGCTAGAAAAGGAGAAAGAGAATTGGTTACAAGGATAGGTAGCAACATCAGATATGGCTATTATTGTACCCTCTAATATAGAAACTGGGTCAAGCACTAATGGATTGGTTCAAGCTATGTCCCAAGTAAGCTTAAAGACAGGGGAAATCAATATCCTTAAGGAGGTCATAGAAAAGCTGCAGCAAGAGATGAAAATGAATAATGAAAAGATGGCCCAATTCCAAAAAGGGAATCAAGATTTGCAAGAGAGGGTGAACAAGCTAAAAATGAGGTTGAAGGGAAAAGCACTGTTGCAAGGAGCTAAACATGTAATTTGGGATGTTGTTGCTACTGAAGTTTCTAAGTTTAGGGTTTATCTGAATTTTATAAATGACAGAGACAGTGTGGCTCTCACTGCCTGAAGTAGATGTATTGTTGTTAATGAGACATTGGCGGAAAATCCCTTGGAATGGGCCCAAAACGCTATTGATTTTCTTAATTATGTGCCCACTGTCGATGTTCACACCATTGGGGTAAAGGACAGAACTGCACTAATCATTTGGTCCAAGAGGATCATCGCTAAACAAAATTTTCTCAAATCGGTTCAAACCAAAGCAGTGCAAATGGAACAGAGTATATAGGAGTTTAAGGATACATTTGAACAATTGTTTATCAATGGCCTCCCACCATTTTGGGATGGTAAAGGGAAATTATACAATTAAGAAAGATACAATTCTCTCCTCACTCAGCACAGAATGGATCATTCGATATTTGAAGACCTGGAAGAGAACCTGAAGGGACCCAGTTTGGTGGAACACTTGGCCGCTAACTTTGAGATTTTAAATCAATTTAAGATAGTGAAGATAAGACTATTGACCATGTCCTACACTACGTGCATTGAACTAGAAATTTTGATAAAGGAAATGATGGATTACGAGATTCCTTCTGACTCACAGTGGAAGGAAAGCGTGCGACTAGGCAGGATGAAATGCAATTTTCTCGGAACCAGTAAGTGACCTCCAGGTCTCACCAAACCAACAAATTTGATAGAAGATCAGAGAAAGACAGATGGCATAGAGGAAGCCGAGCAGTTAGAGAGATCCATCCCTAGTTGATGAAATGCTTTTTTCTTGTTAAATCATTGTAAATCGGTTTTTCTACCGAAACCGTTGGCTTGTAATTATTGTAGTCATTTTTAGACACTGAAGCACTTTAGTTTCATCCATTGTAATCAAAATATATAAGTACTAGGAGTTTTGAATGAATTAATGTTGGTAGAAGTGCAAGGCCACCTTTTTGGTTGTTTCGAACTCTATTGTAACTTTCTAAAGCTGAATTTAATATATATGCAAAAGCCTTTGAAATCTCTATGAAAAGATTCTAATGGTGGTGATATGAGCTTTGTCTCCCTTCATTGTATGTATTTCCTATGTTCTTTTATTTCATTTGCATTTTCTTTTGTTTAAATTGGAGAGTTAAAGGTCCAGAATTCATCTTATGATGCACTTGGCTTAAGCAATTTAAACTGTGTAATTTTCTTCTTAACGAATTCAGAATTCATTTCAGTAATGCTCTGACGTAGTTATTTGTTTTCTATATCTTCCTACACTCTACTTAAATTCAAGATATAACTCATATTCATTGCCTCATTTAGCCTTTTTCCTATGGAGAGTTCTACTGGTTGGTCATTGTTTTCATTCACTCTCATAAATTTTACTCCATAGCTCTGAGTGTTCCTCCCCTTCCTTGCCAACAACTTTATTAAAAAAACCCAAAACAAAGAAAATCTATCCATCGATTTCCAAAGAAATATCAAGTGACACGAGATAGACCTCTCTAAGTTGAGAAGGGTAGTGTTTCAGCTCGAAAGTAGGTTGAAACAGTTACCTCTGTCATTTTTCTATCAGCTGGAAAATATTTACAAAGTGCTAACATTATGCCACCGTTGTCTGGGACGAAATTGAAAAACTATTCCCTGGGAAAAACGAATTAAGGCTTTAGTTTGATCCCTGAGGGTGACAATGGATCAAATACCTTATTGGCTAGGATTATTTTTACCCTGACGACTCTGTTACTTAGATACCAATTGAACTACACCATGTGAGATAGAAATCATGGCTCATAAGAGAATTCACACTAGGAGCAACCCAGACCTAGAAGTTGCAATCCCTGTGTCTGACCCTGAAAAGCTTGTACATAAAAGAAAAGAAAAGATAGTAACCCCAGTGTTGCGTCCAGACCGATATTTTTCTTTTACCAAGGAAGGAGTGACTAGCATTGAATACCTTGAATTTAACGTGAAATTTGAACAATCCTTGTTCAGAACTAAATCTGAATCTCATTTAAACAAGATTATCTTTGATGAAAAGAGATTCCAAGATTTGATTTTAGCCGTGTCTGCTAGGCCTATAGTGACCCTTGCTCAAAACCAATAGTCTCTCCAACCCCTCACAACAGCAATGGCAGCCGGATTTTCTCCCTTGATACTTCCTCCTCAACTACATGATTTACCTCAAGACTACAACCTAAGGATCAAACTATATGACATTGAAGGTAATATATCAGCTCAGAACCTTCTAGACTAGTTTAATGATTTCATAGACTTGGAAGAGGTGGACTTTGAAGATGTGAAAATGAGGTTTTTTACACAAATCCTTGCAGAAGAAGTGAGTAAGTGGGTCATAGCCCTTCCACCAGTTAGTATCGTAGATTTCGAGGCCTTTGAAACCAGCTTCCTTGCAAAATGGGGAGATAAGAAAAATCCCCTTCATTTGTTGACCCAGTACAACAACTTGAAAAGATCACCTAATGAAACAGTGCAAGAGTTTTCAAATATATTCATGAAGGTCTATAATTTGATTCTTGTTGAGGTAAACCCCCCCCCTAAAGTTGCTTAACTCAGATAAGTTGATTCGTTTGAAAGTGATTTTTCTTTATTATTGAGGGAATGAAGATTTGCCACATTAGATGATATGATGATCGATTCCATAGAAGTCAAAGTGATCCTAATGGCTTCAGGAAAGATAAAATCTAACTCTAGAGGGGACATGAATAGAACTCAGGATAAAGCATAGCCTTCGACATCACAAACATCAGATGAAAGGTTTGAAGCAATGATGAGAAACATGGAAAGAATGATGGACAGAATGGCCCTCGGAAATAGGCCTAACCCTAGAGAATAGGTTGATGGTCCACCCAGAAATACAAGAATACCAACTATTCCCTAGATTAGACAAAGAGAGCAAAGAAATCAGGGAAATCAGGATAATCAGGGAAATCAAGCAGATCAGGCAAATCAGGGAAATCAAGGAAATCAAGGAAACCAAGGAAATCAGGGGGAACAACAACTAACGCCTCCTTTTTAAAATAATTATGTGAATGAAGATTATGATGGATATTTTGAAGACAACATGAACTGTTGTGATGATAAAGAAACATAGGTATTTTTGACCAAAGAAGAACATGACCAGTTAATGAATGCAAGTGAGATCTCTTTGCAAGATGAGGAGGAAAGGGTATCAATAGAAAGGGAATATTATGAGACAGGATTGCAAAATGCCATCATGCAATTCCAAAGAAAATATAACCTTTGAAATCAAAAGGTACCTCCAAATCCTCCAAAGGGAAATCCCACCAAAGAATCTCAGAGTAACATACCTTCTTCAAGTCATCCCAAAAAAGATTTTCCTGCAAAAGATTCAACTACAAAGGACTCTACTGCAAAGGATTTTGCTGCAAAGGGTACTTTGGAAAAAGGAAAGCAGAAAGAAGAACCCCAGAAGAAATTATTGGAAGCAAGGAAAGAAATGGTCACCAAAGAGGTAGAGAAGACTTCATCCTCTTTTAATTTTGAAAGTGAGATGGCTAAGATAAAAAATTTGGTACCATTTAATGAATTGATCAAGAATAGCGAGTACAAAAATGAGATCATCAGGATGCTTAAGATGGGACAAATCTCTGATACCCTGAACATACAAGATGATCACCCAGCCATCTTATTTGGTCCAAGAGTAGAAGAAAGCAGTGAAAATGAAGAAGTTCTTCCTTTTTATGTCAGTTTGAAAATCCACAACATGACTCTGCACAATGCTATGTTGGATTATGGAGCATCTCACAACCTGATTCCCAAAGTGGTCATGGACCAATTGGGTCTCGATGTCACAAGAACTTATAAATAGCTATTCTCTTTCGATTCAAGAAAGGTGAAATGCCTTGGCATCATCAAGGATCTGGTGGTGTCTTTGGCACAAATCCCAACAAAGAATATGGTGATGGACGTAGTGATCACTGATATCCCTTCAAAATTTGGTATGTTGTTGTCTAGGTCATGGGATGGAAAATTAAAAGGAACCCTCCAGATGGACATGTCATATGCCACTATTCATGTCTTTGGTCAAGACAAAAGATTGTATAGAGAGGTTTTTCTTAAATACATGGTCAGCAAAAAATCACATCCTAGTAATCATCATATCTATTCAGTGAAAACTGAGTTGGGGTCTTCTATTTTCTTCAATGACCTGTGCTCCGAAGAAGAGGAAATCAAAATCATTATGGCTAACAAAGACAAGCTTGACCAGCATATAGAAGAGTTTTCAGAGAAGCAAGATGATGTGGAAGATCATATATGGAAAATGAATTTCGATGGAGCTGCCTGCAGAGAAGGAACTGGAGCTGGCATATGGATCAATCACCCCAAAGGAGACTCAAAATAATGTTCTTACAAACGTTTTTTTGAATGCACAAATAACATGGCTGAATATGAAGCATTAATATTGGGATTGAAATTTTTGGAAGAAACGGGTACCAAAAGAATTGTTGTACATGGAGACTCTAAGCTAATCATAAATCAAATCAAAGGCATCTACCAAGCAAAACATCCTAGATTGAGGGCTTATATAAATCTGGTACTAGACCTCCTTGAAAAATTTCCAGAATGCAATCTTTCAGCAATTCCAAAAGAACAAAATCAGGTTGTTGATGCATTAGCTACCTCAGCAGCAGTTTTCAAAGTCCCAATTTTCCCTGACAAAAGCTACAAGGTTGAGGTCAAGTACAGGCCAGTAGTACCAGATAATATGAAGCACTGGCAAGTTTTCGAAAATGACAAGCAGATAGAAAGATTTCTCAAAATGGAGAATGATTTCAAGAATTTAAACATTGATGATCAATATTGTGATGATGAGGTGGATGCAGTTACTTTCATAGAAGAAGGGTATTTTGACAACCAAATTGTAGGCAGAGACATCATGTAGTTAAAAAGCAACATCATTCCCATGGGCCTGGTACCATTAGAGAAATGTTTCAATAATAATGACGTGGCCAGAAGTCCAAAGATTACAGTAAATGAAGGATATGTGGAATATTGCAATATTGGGACTCCAGAGGATCCAAAGATCATTAAGTTGTCCAGAAAACTCAGCCCTGAAGTCAAAGAGAGATATGTAAAATTAATGAAATAATTCCCTGATGTTTTTCCTTGGATCTATGATGAGCTGAAAGTTTATGATACCAGTATAATCCAGCATGTTCTCCCAATCATAGAATATCACAAGACATTTAAACCGAAATTGAGAAGAATAAACCCTCTATTGTTACCATTGATAGAGAAATAAGTAAAGAAACTATTTGAAGCAAAAATCATAGTGTCCCTGAGGTTTTCCAAATGGGTGGCAAATCTCGTGCCAGTTAGAAAAAAGAGTGGAGAAATCAGGTTGTGTGTGGATTTACGGAACATGAATAAGGTATCTCTTAAGGACAACTACCCACTGCCCAAAATGGATCATATTTTATAGAAGGTGGTGGGTTCTCAGAAGATGTCAATGTTAGACGGTTTCTCGGGATACAATCATATTATGGTACACCCTAACAATCAGGAAAAGACGACGTTTACCACACCATGGGGAACATTCATGTATGCCAAAATGTCGTTTGGGCTTATGAATGCAGGAGCAACATTTCAAAGAGCTATGGACATAGATTTTGTTGATGAAAAAGACAAATTCATTGTTATATACCTTGATGACATCACTGTGTATTCTGCCTCAGATGAGGAACACCTCAAACATCTCAAAAGGTCGTTTCAAAAATGCAAAAAGTTTGGGATCTCATTGAATCCTAAAAAGTCAAATTTCACCATGGAAGAAGGAAAGTTGATGGGACACATTATTTCAAAGGAAGGAAGAAAGGTAGACCCCAATAGAGTTGAAGGGATCTTAAAAATTGGCATACCCAGAAGTAAAAAGGAAGTACAATCCTTCCTGGGAAAAGTGGACTTTCTGAGGAGATTCATCCCTGATTTGGCTGAAATAATAAAACATATTACCAACATGCTCAAAAAGGGAAATGAAATAAAGTGGATTCTTGAGGCTAGAAAATATTTTGAAGACATCAAGGTGGCATTGACAAAGGCTCTTGTACTGGCTATTCCCAATTTTGAGAAAGATTTCATATTATTCTCTTTTTCCTCGGAACACACAATTGCAGTTGTGCTACTCTAGAAAGATGACTAGAATTTTGAGAAGCCAATAGCGTATTATAGCAAGACATTGAGGGATGCTCCTTTAAAATATGACATCATGGAGAAGCAAGCATATGCTCTAGTAAAGGCCTTGAAAGAATTCAGAGTCTACATCCTACACTCCCATACCACTGCTTATGTACCTAGTAGCTCAGTGAAAGACATCTTGACTCATCTCGATCCCAAAGGAAAGAGAGGAAAATGGAATGCAATGCTATTAGAATATGATCTTGAAATCAAACCCACGAAGTTAATCAAGGGATGAGGGCTGGCTAAGTTGATGGCACAGACTAATTGTGAATTGTTAGGAATAAATTTCATTGCATACCTATCAAAGGTTGCATAAGAAGAGAAAGCGACTCCACAAATATCCAAAACATTTCTCAATTCTACATGGCATGCATATATCATCTTTGTGTTGAAAATTTTGCAAGCTCCTCCTGAATTTAGTAAAACAAAAGCGAGATTCTTGAAATTGAAGGCAACAAAATTTTGTATAATGAATGAATCTCTATATTAGAAAGATCCAGGGGGGATTTTATTGAGTTGTTTGATAGAGGAAGAAGAAGAGAGAACCATCAAAGAGTTCCATAAGGGTGAATGTGGAGGTCATCATTATTGGAAGACAACTGCGCATAAAATTCTGAGGGCTGGATTTTATTGGCCTAGAATTTTTCCCAATGTTTATAAAGAGGTTTCAAAGAGCCATGAATGTCAAATCTTCAATGGGAAAGGAAAATTGCAGCCTCTGCCCTTAAAACCCATTTCAGTGGAAGCTCCTTTCAAACAGTGGGGCCTTGATTTTATAGGGGAATTACATCCACAATCCTCAGCTCAACACAAATGGATCCTGATAGTGACATATTATTTCACTAAGTGGATTGAGGCAATTCCCACCAGGTAGGCGATAGATGATGTTATCATCTGATTTTTAGAAGACAATATTCTGTCCAGATTTGGATGCCCGATCAAGATTATAATAGACAATGTAGCGGCTTTCAAATCTAATAAAATGGAAAAATTCTGAAGTGATTACAACATCACCCTTGGCCATTCTACATCATACTACCCTCAAGGAAATAGATTGGATGAGTCTTTGAATAAAATCTTAGTCATATTCATCAAAATATTGCTACAAGAAAATAAAAAGGCCTGGCACAAAAATCCCATCCATGCACTGTGGGCTGACAGAGTATCCCCGAAGAGGTCCATAGAAACATCTCCTTTCTAGATCGTTTATGATACAAAGTCAATTTTTCCTACCACGTTAGGATTGCTAGTGATGAAGCCGTTACATGAGAAGGAAGAAAAAACAAATGCCAGTCGGAGAAGAGACGGTGAGTTGATCAGCGTACAACAAACCAGGGAAAAGGCTTTCGATAATGCTCAGCTGCATCAAGATAAGATAGAAAAATCTTTTGATAGACGTACCAAGGTAGAATATTTTGAACTGGGAGACTTGGTATTGAAATGGTATGCTAGAAAGGAATATAAGGGAAAGAACGGGAAGTTTGGTCATCTGTGGTTGGGCCTGTTCAAAATTGCAACATACAGTGGAAGTAACGCCTACATACTGCAAGAGACTAATGGAGACCTTGTTGGAGGAGGGCCTGTGAATGGCAGGTTCCTCAATCATTATGTCATTTAAACATCATCACCCCTTCCATTCATTGTACATAATCATTTTATGTTTCTTCTTTTGCATGAAGAAGTTGGAATAAAAACAGCATAGTTGAAGCCCGAGGTGAAGGCCCTAAGCTATGTTGGGTAGATTTTGAGTTTTTGAATAAAGATAAGCGGATTTAGATCACACGAATAGACCACAACCCAATGGGTAGGCAATTATTCTACAGTTCTTTGTTACCTTGCAGGGAGGATAGCATCCCCAGTTGGAGCCTATGTTATCACCATAACAATTTTTAGATAGGATCCAAGTCTTGGAAATTTTGTGAGGAGCTACATTGGTATGGAAGTGAGATAGTTTGGAATATAAGGTCACATATGGCGGAATATGGATAAATATAGTGGAGACCAAGGGTGATTTTAAGAACCCCCCCTAAATTTATATGTATAATAAATGGGCGAATCCCCATGATACATAGGAAAAATTGAATGCTATTTTATCAATAATATAATATGTATATAGAATTTTTTGGCGAATATTTTAGTCAATTATATAATCTTGTGATATGATGGTAAATGTTTCACTGAATTATAAACTCTTGTAAAATCTTAGCGAATCTTTCACTGAATTATAAAACCTTGTAAATTTTTGGCGATTTTTTTGATAAAGTATAAAACCATATATAATAATAGGAAAATGTAATCATTAAATAGGAATATAATCATTTTACATATTGGGAAAAGAAACATATTTTTTCCATCCTCGATACAATGTTGCAAGCATTAGGGGTTATGTTTGTCAAGGTTCTCATTGTACATTATTGTATATCCCTCTATCAGTTTTGATGAAATTTCACCACAAAGTTCATATGTGTTGATCTTGACCACCACTTCTATCAAGATAAGGATATATTGATATTTTCTCTACCACTTCTATTATGGATTATTTATTATTGATTTATTGATTATGAAAGGACCCTCAAAACAAGTTCATCCTAGGATCATGTTCTTAACTAGGAGCGCACATAATTCTATCCATCAATAACTCCAAAAGTATGATAATATTGATAAGTCACATTCCATGCATGACTTCCTATCTAATCATCCATTTGTACTAAAAAAGGACCCATTTTCAAGGAATAGAGGTCTCTTTTATCCCTTATATATTTATTGTCTTATAAAAAAGTAAAGAGACACATAACTTTATAATAAATGTTGGGCATAGATTAGGCCTTAGAAAAGAGATAGTCTTAGTTAGGCTGCCATAATTCAGCATGAACAATAAGATATGTATATTAATTAAGGGCTATTATGTCATCATGTATATCTTCACCTGGCAGTAGCATGGTGCACAATCAAAGTCCTATCACTCATTTTAATGTATTTTATGTCTGTCACTTGGATACTACTACATACCAACTCTCAAAATTGAGTTGCAGAAAAGTAATGAAGAAATAAATGATCCAAAATTTTATAGAAAGTTATTTTTTCCATGTGATACAAGCACCAATAAACATATATATTTCTTAGTTAGATGAAATTCTCTATAACATGTGCATTATTAGCAGAAACTATGTAATGATTTTTTTTCAATCTAGTTTMTCAAGCTTGTTCTTCAACTTTGACTTCMAGAAYGATADTGCAATAAACAAACTCTAARCATCTAAGACCTATTTAACCAACTAACTAGTAASTAATMTCTAAATTACATTTGGAAAAGAACTCTTAGAACATGATGAGTACTAAGACAAACAATCATAAACCTGATTTGTTTTACCAAATGCAAATATACAACACTTGTTGATAGAAAATATACCATCAGTCTATTAAATTAAATTGATTAAAATCTTTTGACGAAATGTTGTGAAAAGAGTTTCGTCAACTTATACATGATTGCGCAAAATCCAGTTCTTCAATCTTGAAAATAATTTCACAAATGAAAATACATTTAGTCATAATTTGCACAAGATTACACAATTCACCAACCAATTATTACATGGCATTTAACAATAAACTTCATCTTCCAACTTATCTTATAATTCAACTATTTACACACTTAATGAATATAATCAATAATCAATGTTTAGAATATAACTAAAATTTATATAAAATTACCTATAATTATAATTATAAATTAATTTATATAAAATCTCAAATATTTACAAAATTTATTTAAATTCTCATATAAATTATTATTATTATTTTTCTTCACTTAATAATTAAAAATCACCAATTAACTCTTTTAATATCCTTATCACTACTTACCATTTTATAGAGTCCTAAGAAAAAATCACCAATCAACTCTCTTAATATCCTTATCACTACTTACCATTTTATAGAGTCCTGAGAATCACAAATTTTGTATGTTAACTTAATAGAGCTTGATTTCCCTTGCCTTACATATTGAAGTCATGTCTATAGAGTCTTATAATCCTGATTAATTCATTATTTATCATGATGAGATATTATCAATATAATTATATGCATAGTTATAATAGAATTATAAAATCTCTTTTAGGTAAGCAAACCTTCTTGGTAACATTATGGTGAAACTATTTTTAAATTAATWAAATCAARTGATGACCCATTAAAATCTCAARGATATATTAATTGAAGGAATGRAAATTATTTCAAATCATATATCCTATTCTATATTACAAGGCTACACAATAACAATAATTCCTACTTAAAATGTAGTTTAAATAATTATTTTTCATAATTTAAAATATTATCAAAATAATTACTTTTGGTAATTTAAAATATTATCAATTAAGGAACAATCTCCGCATAAGATAATCAAGTTATTCTCCATTAAAAATAGAGTAATATGTGTAACTAAAAATTTGGAATTGCAATTGAAGAAATGAAAATCATTTCAAGTCATATCCTATTCTATATTACAAGGCTACACAATAACATTAATTCCTACTTAAAATGTAGTCCAAATAATTATCTTTCATAATTTAAAATATTATCAAAATAATAACTTTTGATAATTTAAAATATTATTAATTAAAGAACAATCTCCTTATAATATAATCAATTTTATTCAGCATTAAAAATATTCCACTATTCATAAGTAATATCTATAACTAAAAATTTCTAATTAAAATTGAAGGAATGGAAATTATTTCAAATCATATTCTATTCTATATTACAAGGCTATACAATAACAATAATTTCTACATAAAATATAGTCTAGAAATAATTATCTTTCATAATTTAAAATGTTATCAAAATAATTACTTTTGGTAAACATAAAATAACCTAGTTATTTCTCATATTCCACTGTTTATAAGTAAAATATGTAGCTAAAAATTTAAATGACAATTGGTTATGAATTGTCTTATAAACATTAGTAGTAAACATAATACATAAATATTATACTAGTAGTAAACATAATACATAAATATTATACTAGACTTACTCAACACAAATTTATAATTAATATTTATTATAATTAGTATATCTTATAGTAAGTAAACACAAATTTATAATTATTATTTATAATATATAATAATGATATAATTTATAATTATTATTTATAATATATAATAATGATATAATTTATAATTATTATTTATAATATATAATAATGATATAATATATAAAGATATTTATTAACACATATCAATTTATGTAATTATAATTATACATTTTTATGTAATTATAATTATACATTTTTATTTTGAACAATTTAAAGGATACATCAACTATTATTCTCATGTATAATTTTAGCAAATTATCATTAATAATTATTTAATATAGAATGCTAATTCCAATAATCAAATAATGATAATTCTATAATAATTTACCCATTTAAATAATATAATATATAATATTCATATTACATTAATAACAATAAGTTGTAGTAAACTACCTCTTTGCCCAAGGATTGCGAATATGCTTTACTGAGATTCCAGCTACCTGGGCCTAAAAGACTGCTTCTTGAGCACAATCCGCGTTCAACCAGGAACTCTACCAACCCAATCCCGATTGCATAATGACTCTTAGTCACTCTCAAATTTGAATAGGAACTAACTGGATCCACCTAGGCAAATGGCTCTGCTAATTAAACCGATTATCATTAATAATTATTTAATATAGGATGCTAATTCCAATAATCAAATAATGATAATTCTGTAATAATTTACCCATTTAAATAATATAATATGTAATATTCATATTACATTAATACCAATAAGTTGGCTTTAAAGAAAATAGATTGTAATATTTTTCTATTATATCAAATATATTTTTTTCAACACTTTTATTGGGTAATTTTATTATGAAAATTTAACTTAAAGCATAACATCAAATATTATTACTTCTTTTATTTTTATTTTCATTTACACAATAAAATAATATTATTATTTTTTTTATTTTTATTTTTATTTACACAATATAATAATATAAATTTGTTCCAAACTATAAAACCGAAATTATTCAAATCATTATTATAGTATGTGTGTAAACTTCAATTATTTTGTCGACTTATAATTAACACAGAAAAATATTTGTTTGTCCCAAAATATAAAACCTAAATTATTCAAATCATTATTATACTATCTGTGTAAACTTCAGTTACTTTGTGGACTTATAATTAACACGGATTGGGTGCACACTTTCCTTCTAATCTATCGAATCTTCAACATATTTTGAATCGTTCAAATCCATGTGAGTTGAACAAATATAGTTTTTAATCCGGCAAATTGACAATACTTTAGATATTAACTCGCTCTTGATATTCCGTGGCAAGAACCTAGATTTTATAATATTATATTAAAAACCTAAATTTTATAATATTACCTTGTGAACTTCTCAAGTGATTTTTTTGAATGCAACTTGCATTTTGCAAGATATGACATTTCATACCGCCTTTAACTTGAGTTATTAGCCCGATCAAGGGTTAGATAAATCTAGGCAATGCATCCAATTCAAATCAAATCGTAGATAAATCACACTAAATTCTCTTCATAATTAAATATTTTGACGGCTAGCAAATCCTAACGCCGTAGTGGTGAAAATGGGTAGGCTAATTATTTCTAGAAATTTATGATCACATAAATCATCATATTACTGGAAAATGTAAGAATTATCTAATTTAATAAGATTACATAAAATCCATGAAACGTACCTGATAAATTATTATTGGTTCTTCACTTTTCATGAAAAAAATTAATCAGTATCGAAATAATATCTAATTTAATATGATTACATAAAATCCATGAAACGTACCTAATAAATTATTATTAGTTCTTCACTTTATGAACGTGAAAAAAATTAATTGGTATCAAAATAACAGTGAACTTTAGAATTTCAAAATCAAGTAGAGATTTTTGGCTTTTGTTAATACATCATTAATTTTTTTTTGTTACATTTTTACTCACTTAAAAGTCTCAATTTATATCAAAAAAAACAAATTCCATCAACTTGATATCTTGTGCAATGTGACTGATTTGAAGCACATGAAAGAGCTGGGGAAATGTCCTTCAAAATTCATCAAAGAGCTGAAAGAATGTGCATGCCTCTACTTTCTTATTCAATATCAAGGTTGGTTGAGTAACGAGTTTAGATATGAAATCATGTAAGCCTTTACCATAATTTATAATGCCCAGGTTCCATAAAACGTGGAAAGAAATACATGACAGAAACTAGAAATGGAAGGAAAAACCGAAAATCTATGGGCTAAATCATTCCCTAAGAAAAACCATGAAAAATGGTGGGCAAAATCGGTGCCATATAGCCTTGATTTGAGGATATGTATGCGAATTAATTCCAAAAGCACCATGGTTTAGGGAATATGGGCGATTCACTCTTAAAAAAATGGATTCTAAAATATCCAAGGCGAATCTAATTTTTAGCCATGAAATGCGAAGGGAGAATCCTCTTTGTATGGATTTTCTTTCTATTTTATAAGGGGCTAATGATGTGCAATTTCTATTGTTTAATTTAATATTTGAACTAAAAAAATTAATTTTCTTAAAAACTACCTCAATAAAAATTAGCCCCTTCAAAATTTTAAACCCTAAAATTTTCCTCATTTGCGAAATTTCGTCCCTAAAATCATTTATGGTGGAGACGTGAAGGCAATGGCACCTGGCAAGCCACAGATCTCAAACACCACAGATCGACAACCAAGACACATTTTGGGCAATGAAGTAGCGCGGAGGATAATTGTCAGAGGCATATCGAGGCGAAACTTTGTCTACCCAAAACCGTTTTTTCCAATCCCCGATATCGAAAAATGCATATAAAAGGAGGGCCCGGTCATTATTTTATGATATTTCAAAGCACTCGAACATTTGAAAATTGGTGCAAACCCTCCAGTCGAAACTAAATCTCAACAGTGAACCAGATTCGAGCATTCTTCGTCGATCCACAAGTATTTTTCATCATGGCTACCAACCCTGTCGTTTTATCTGTGAAAGAGCAAGACTCTACCTATAATGAAGAGGCCCTAATTGACAGGGATTCTGATGTATTTGACATAGAAATAACAATCTCACCCATTTCCGTGTCCAGATCAAATTTGCTAGACAACGTTGGAAAATGAATACCCTTCCTTGAAGAGACCCAATATTCCATTACCCCATAGGCCGTAGAATTTGTTTTCCCTTTCCCAGAGTTCATAAGCTGGTGCGCGAAACAGTATTCCTAGGAAGAAAAGGTCATTTTTAATAAGTTAGGGTCAGAGGTCTTATGTGAAATAGATAGTTCGTCAATTCAACATGCCCTCAATATACCAGATTCTTCCCTCACAGTGTCAGAGCCCTTCGAGGAAGAGAAAATGATCACAGTCTACAGAGAATGTCCCCCTGAAGTAAAAACCTTATTTCTGCAAACCATTGTTAAACCTGAATACCATTCTCAGAGTCTGTTGTTACCTATCAATGTAAGCGTCATGGTTATTGAAGTCCAGTGGGCTTGTTCCCTACTTAGTCAAATTTTAGGGTGGGATAACAACAAGTTTGTAGTGGAAGTCATGTTGAGTTTCCTGCTGACCTTTTTCATGTCAGAGTCTAGTCAGTCAGTTTGTATATTTTTTGAAAATTTCAGCGCTGACAATATGCACCAACAACTGGTAAATTTCAATTCACTGAGACACTTTAGGTACTACATGCACTTGTTGAGAATGTTCCTGGAATCGAATAAGGCCGAATTCTGTGAAGTTGCATTCATCTCAATTGAATGCAAAAGGATCACAATGCTTATTTTCATAAATAAGATTATGTCTAGGGTTTATAGTCTCATCTTCGACACGAACCTGCCAAGGTTTTTGGAAGAAATGAAAATCTCTTTACAACCCAATCCAAAGAACATGGTGGGATATTGGATGTTGTTCATGCATTCTACTATAATTTGGGTATATGGTTATCAAGAAGGACCTTATATTTTACCATCCGTTTTGACTCCCAGAGTCTTTTCTTTAGAGGTCATCAGACAAAGGATTATTTCAGAGACAGATCATTTTTTGAAAACGCACAAGGCATCTAACTTAAAATTCCCTTTCATGATAGGTCCCTTTGTGGTAAAGAACAAGTCTTGTTTACCTTAGATCCAAGCCAAACTCAGTGAATTTTGGTTTAAACAGTTACAAGGGAGGAGATATGACCCACACCAGATCATATCTAAAAGAAGACTGATGAGCAAACAAGGCCCCTACGAGCATGAGCAGGTTGAGGAATTTGATAAATTGGCAAACTTAGAAGCCTGTGCAGATACGAAAGTCCCTTTCCAGCTTGATCATACACAATAAATAGAGTATGCCCCTCAGCAGATCCAGACACAAAAAACTTCTCCAAAGTTGATTATTAAAGATCCAAAGATGTGTGTTTATAACAAGAGGAGTAGTTCAGAGGCATTGGGTGCCAGTAGTCAGCAAAATATTCTCAAGAAAATTAAAATCACACCATCTTCTCAGATCGTGGACCTGGAAGAAGAAGAACCTAAAGAGAAAATGAGAATGGAGATGGTGGAAAATGCAACCAAGAACGAAGAGGTTGGTACAGGAAGCATGCCACAAAGTGAAAGCAACTCAAGGGTTTTCAGCAGTAAGAAACATGTATATAGAAAGACACCTGGGGCAGTTTATCAATCCAAAGAATACTTAATGAACCAGTATTTTGTGAAGGGAAGTATGGCCAATAGTGAAATAAGAGACTTCTTTCCCGAGGTAGAGAAGACCTCCCATCATAAGGATTCCCTGCTCTCAGTCAGGGATGTGGAAAGAAAGACATTTAACATAGCAGTGGCTGATGATGATAAAGTGTCTGAAATCAAGATGAATTATGAAAATATCGGTGCCCCAGACAAAGTAAAGTTCCACGGGAATGTTAGTGACATGCTATATTCAGACTACCTGAGTTTGATTCTGAGAGTTTCAAGACCGACAACACATGCACTCAAATTAGATGGACAATTGAAGAAGGAGAAAGCATCCAACAAAACTTGGCAAACATGGGTCAAAAGATTGGAATCTGAAGGCCCTTAAGGGGTAAAGGCTTCTTTATATGAGAAAGAGAAAATGATCCAAATCCTAAAGAAGAAGTTTAATATGTCCTCCACAGAACATCCTCAGGTAGCAGAGCTAGCTACTCTAGAGCAAGAAAAGGAGACATTCAGAAAAGAAACACTAAATTACAAATCTAAAGTGCTTTAGCTAAAAAAGTAGAAAGAGAATTGGTTACAAGGATATGTAGAAACATCAGATATGGCTATTATTGTACCCTCTAATACATAAACTGGGTCAAGCACCGATGGATTGGTTTGAGCTATGTTTCAAGTAAGCTTAAAGACAAGGGAAATCAAGATCCTTAAGGAGGTCATAGAAAAGATGCAGCAAGAGATGAAAATGAATAATGAAAAGATGGCCCAATTCCAAAAACAGAATCAAGATTTGCAAGAGAGGGTGAACAAGATGAAAATAAGGTTGAAGGGAAAAGCACTATTGCAAGGATCTAAACATGTAATATGGGATGTTGTTGCTGCTGAAGATGCTAAGTTTAGGGTTTATCTGAATTTTATAAATGACAGAGAGAGTGTGGCTCTCACTACTCGAAGCAGATGTACTGTTGTTAATGAGACACTGGCAAAAAATCCCTCAGAATGGGCCCGGAATGCTATTTATTTTCTAAATTATGTGCCCACTGCCGATCTTCAGACCATTGGGGTAAAGAACATAACTACATTGATCATTTGGGCCAGGAGGATCATCTCCAAACACAATTTTCTCAAATCAGTTCAAAACAAAGCAGTGCAAATGGAACAGAGTATACAAGAGTTTAAATATACATTTGAACAATTGTTTATCAAGGGCCTCCCACCATTTCGGGATGGTAAAGGGAAATTATACAATCAATAAGGATAAAATTCTCTCCTCACTCAGCCCAGAATGGATCATTCAAGATTTGAAGACCTGGAAGAGAACCTGAAGGGACCCAGTTTGGTGGAACACTTGATCACTGACTTTGAGATTTTAAATCAGTTTAAGCAGTGAATATCAGACTGTTGACTATGTCCTATACTACGTGCATTGACCTGGAAATTCTGATAAAGGAAATGATGGATTACAAGATTCCTTCTAACTCATAGTGGAAGGAAAGCATGCAGTTTGGTAGGACGAAATGCAGTTTTCCCGGAACCAGTAAGTGACCTTCAGGTTTCACCAAACTAGCAAATTTGATAGAAGATCAAAGCGAGACAGATGGCACAGAGGAAGTTGAGAAATCAGAGAGATCCGTCCCTAGTTTATGAAATGTTTTTTTTGGTTAAATCATTGTAAATCAGTTTGCCTACCGAAACCATTGGCTTGTAATTATTGTAGTCCGTTTTAGACACTGAAACGCTTCAATTTCAGGCATTGTAATCAAATTGTATAAGTACTAGGATTTTTTAATAAATTAATGTTGGAAGAAGTGCAAGGGCACCTTTTTGGTTGTTTCAAACTCTATTGTAACTTTCTGAAGCTTAATTGAATATATATACAGAAGCCTTTGAAATCTCTATGAAAAGATTCTAATGGTGGTGATATGATCTTTGTCTCCCTTCATTGTATGTATTTCCTGTGTTCTTTTATTCCATTTGCATTTTCATTGTTTAAATTGGAGAGTTAAAGGCCCAGAATTCATCTTATGATTCTCTTGGCTTAAGAAATTTAAACTGTGTAATTTTCTTCTTAATGAATTCAGAATTCATTTCAATAATGCTCTGATGCAGTTATTTGTTTTCTATATCTTCCTACACTCTACTTAAATTCAAGCTATAACTCAGATTCATCGCCTCATTTAGCCTTTATCCTTTGGAGAGTTCTACTGGTGGGTCATTATTTTCATTCACTTTCAGAATTTTTACTCCATATCCCTGAGTGTTCCTCCCCTTCCTTGCCAGCAAGTTTATTAAAAAAATCCAAAACAAACCAAATCTAGCCACCGATTTCCAAAGAAATATCAAGTGACACAAGAGAGCCCTCTCTAATTTGAGCAGGCTAGTTTTTCAACTCTAAAGTAGGTTGAAACAGTTACCTCTGTCGTTTGTCTATCAGACGGATGATTTTTACAGAATGCTAACATTCTGGCACTGTTGCCAGGGACGAAATTGAAAAAATCTTCCCAGGTAAAAACAACTTAAGGCTTTAGTTTGATCCCTGAGGGTGACAGTGGATCAAATACCTTATTGGATGAGATTATTTTTACCCTGGCAACTTTGTTACTTAGAGACCTGTTGCACTACACTGTTTGAGATATAAATCCTGGCTCCTAAAAGAATTCACACTAGGAGCAACCCAGACCCAGAAGCTGCAATACCTGTGTCTGACCCTGAAAATCTTGTACATAAAAGAAAAGAAAATCTAGTAACCGCAGTGTTGTGTCCAGATCGATATTTGTATTTTCCCAAGGATGGAGTGACTAGCATTGAATACCTTGATTTTGACATGAAATTTGAACAATCCCTATTCAGAACTAAATCTGAATCTCATTTAAACAAGACTATCTTTGAAGGAAAGTGATTCCAAGATTCGATTTTAGCCGTGTATACCATGACTATAGTGACTCCTACTCGAAACCAACAGCCACTCTGACCCCTCATAGTAGCTATGGCAGCGAGATTTTCTCCCCTCATACTTCCTGCTCAACTACCTGATTTACCTCAAGACTACAACCTAAGGATCAAACTATGTGACGTTGAAGGTTATATATCAGCTCAGAAGCATCTAGATTGGTTTAATGATTTCATAGACTTGGAAGAGGTGGAAATTGAAGATGTAAAAAAGAGGTTGTTTACACAAATCCTTGCAGGATAAGTTAGGAAGTCATTCATAGCCCTTCCACTAGCTAGTATCTCATATTTC
>JASDQU010688423.1:26690-37736 GCA_032191745.1 Picea mariana
CACAATAACATGGCTCTAATACCATTACATTTGAATCTATGTCTCTACCATTATCTACACACACCCCCCCACACACACACACATTAAGTGAACTTAATCCAAGGTGCTACTATCCATGGCCACATTCACATGCCATGCACCCTTGTGTTGATTTCTAGTTCGCCACACTTTATGTCAAGTACTTGCCATGGTGTGTTGGAGCTTAGCCAAGTTCTTCACCATATGGCTTATTCATTTTCATTCATTGTTGCAACAGGACTATGCTTCTGGCTATAGGATGATCATGATCCCGGAGCAACACATATGAAACCAAAAGTTTCTCTTGAGCTCACCCAAGCATTCTTCCTTCAGTAGTAACCAGGGTGCCTGTACTCATGGCCACCCAAATCTATCTTTTTCTTTAACACCTCTACCATTCATGTAGAGCATTGGAAGGTCCTTCTTCCTTAATGGGTAGTCCATTACCTACCTTCTTATGCAATCATGCATTTCCTTGATGTATTCAATGCAATGTGCTAACTATGAGCACCTTTATTCCCCATCTCCCTAGATTGGTCATTATCCCATGGTACTCTTTACTCCTGCATTCTCTTGCAAGGATTATAACTCATCTTTGGCTGGCATGGACTTCCTCTCTCTATTATTCGGGTTCTTTTACTTAATCATACCCTACTTGGGTATCAATGGCATACAACAACCACTTCCAAATTATGTGCATATCATTAAGATAATGAAATCTTTTCAAAAGGGATTCTTACCAAATCCCTTCATACCTCATGCCACATAGATATAAACATTCTTATACCCGCTCTGGCTGCTAGCACCCTCTCTGATATTACCTCATCAATGGTGCTTCATGGGGACTTTTAAAGTCCCTTCAACAATATTTTAACAACAACCTTCTCATAGTTATCCTTTGCTTGAGGTTGTCCATCATTGGAAATTGTCTTTCTCAACAGCTCCAATTTCATTCTACACATGATATACGTCATATATATATATATATATATATATAAGAATCTTGGATTGCATTTTGAAAACATCATGCAATGAATAGGAGACTAATAAATGAATATTGACCATTCTAATAACCGAATGGTAATGTTCAGGATGCACAAGTTCATGATCCATTATGAACAAAAAGTTTGTTATTAAAGCATGTTGTTGTATTCAAAAAGGTTAGAGTGAGGCCTGACCAAGGCTGCTCAAGGAAAATAATAGGAAGATCCCAACTGGGAGTAAATTACAAAAGCAAAGAAAAGGAAAAAGGAGGAACACTTTTCCCACCCTAAGAACTCAAAATTTCTTACAGAGTTGTAGGTCTTAGATGAGCAGCTATAAAGAACAAGTACAACTAGATAAGGGAGAATGAATAAATGAGTATGTTTAAATGAATAGGCTTGGTTAAAGCCATGTTAAGCAAAGATGGTGAGGCCTTAGAAATAACTCAGTTGGGCTGAAAATCCCAAGTGGTGTAGCAGAAATTGGAAAAAGGGAAGAATCCCTCAACTTCTTTCTTGTTGTCTAATGTGTTCTCTAGGATAAGAGAAAATTGGAAAGATGATATGTGAAAATATTTTATTGACTAGAAAGCTATGATACTTGCGTTTTTATTTCACATAACGACTAACATATTTATGACGTATATCACGTGTAGAATGAAATTGGCATTGCTGAGAAAGACAATTTCCAATGATGGACAACCTTAAGCAAAGGATAACTATGAGAAGGTGGTTGTTAAAAGATTGTTGAAAGGACTTTAAAAGTCCCCACGAAGCACCATTGATGAGGTAATATCAGAGAGGGTGCTAGCAGCCAGAGTGGGTATAAGAATGTTTATACCTATGTGGCATGAGGTATGAAGGGATTTGGTAAGAATCCCTTTTGAAAAGATTTCATTATCTTAATGATATGCGCATAATTTGGAAGTGGTTGTTGTATGCCATTGATACCCAAGTAGGGTATGATTAAGTAAAAGAACCCAAATAATAGAGAGAGGAAGTCCATGCCAGCCAAAGATGAGTTATAATCCTTGCAAGAGAATGCAGGAGTAAAGAGTACCATGGGTATAATGACCAATCTAGGGAGATGGGGAATAAAGGTGCTCATAGTTAGCACATTGCATTGAATACATCAAGGAAATGCATGATTGCATAAGAAGGTAGGTAATGGACCACCCATTAAGGAAGGAGGACCTTCCAATGCTATACTTGAATGGTAGAGGTGTTAAAGAAAAAGATAGATTTGGGTGGCCATGAGTACGGGCACCCTGGTTACTACTGAAGGAAGAATGCTTGGGTGAGCTCAAGAGAAACTTTTGGTTTCATATGTGTTGATCTGGGATCATGATCATCCTATATCCAAAACCATAGACCTGCTGCAACAATGAACAAAAATGAATAAGCCATATGGTGAAGAACTTGACTAAGCTCCAACACACCATGGCAAAGTACTTGACATAAAGTGTGTCGAACTGGAAATCAACACAAGGGTGCATGGTATGTGAATGTGGCCATGGATAGTAGCACCTTGGATTAATTTCACTTAATGTTGAATTACATTTTGAAAAGTTTGGTATGCTGAAATGATGCATAGTTAAGGAATGAAGTTTCCTTTCATGTTTATATAGAGATGTGATGTAATTGTTAGAATGCACAAGTTAAGAAATGTTTGTGATGCCACTCTAAATGTATTGTGAGAATATATATAGGCGTTGGCTAAACGTTCTACCTTTTGGGTTTTATGGAAGGAATTAATCAGAATCCAACGATGTAAATTTGGACAAAATCTCTATTTTATGTTGTTTAAATTGTCTTTCTGAATGCATAAATGGATTTAGCTTGCTAAAAAACCCCGAAGCACTCGGATTATACAAACTTAGCCACTCAAATCTGCAGATCCAACCATTCATCACCTGATTTCGGGCAAAATCAAACGAAAAAAGTGGCCAGAAAACCCCCAAAAGGTAGAAACTTTAGACTACTATACACACACACACATGAGAAACTAACTGTTTGTTTGGTTGTATAAAGAATGAATTGCAGGAAGAAAATGGTCTTGGATATGGCCGTGATGAAAGCCCATAATGAAGACCAATTGCTTGTTGAGCCAAACTATTGTGGGAAGGAAAGTCCCATTCTCCTAAATCTTTTTCTTGTGTGGAACAGATCTGAAATTAAAATGTGGAATTTGGAAAATCTATGGGTGACAGATTTGCAATTAAAAATTTTGAATTTGAAATTGATGATGATATCTCATAATTCTGTGTACATGTAATACAGGTAAGACAAAAATATTTGTCTAGGGAGGATGGATGAAGGCGGTCAAGCTGGAAAGCATGAAAGAGGCTACGATTGAAACATGAGAACCTTGTGGTAAGCCATGATTGCCCTAGAACATGTTGTGTTGTGGTAACACAATCCGGAGGGACACCTCGACTGTAAGGCTCAATGAAGTCTCTGAAATTCTTCTTGTGCGAGAAAGCCTTGGCAAGGCAAGATGGATCACCTGAGGAACTGTATAACAACGAAAGGGATGCCTGAGCCTGGGCCTGGAGGGTGAGTGACCGTAAGGAAGAAGGGACTTTGACAATTCTCCTACACTATTGATTGGGATCATGCACACAATGGGTATGTCCAGAAAAAACAATGAGCCAAGAAAACAAGACAACAATGTGGATACAAATCCACAAACTGCACAAATGAGTATTGTGCTAAGTTATGAAATCTTCTTGAATTTATACAACATTAATGTGTTTTCACATGAAAATTGTGATTAATGTACTTGATGTCCAAGAACTAGTGAAGACAGGTGATGAAGGCCAAGAGTTTGAAAAGGACCTGACCAAGAAAGAGGGTCAAGACTTTTGAAGCAGCTGAATGAGAAAGGAATAACAAGTGTTACTGAGAAATAACACTGAGGATGGTGTTCCTTTTAAGGGGGAGGGGATTGTAATACCCATGTTTCCCCCAACTTGTAATTAATCATTAACTAGGATTACCATGCTATGGCATTTGAACAATGTAAATGTATTTTGTTAAGATTGCCAACGACTGACTATCGGGGTGAAGCCTTGAAGTACTGGCCATGATATCACTAGAGGAAAGAATGGGAAGACTATAAGAGAGGGGTCATTATGTCAAATGACCCCAAATTTCCCCTTATTCGGAATAACAAACACCCTTTAGATCCCAAGGAGAGGAATCGGTTAATGAAGGAAGGACTGGTGGTTGAATAATCAACCACCCCCATGAATGGAAGCATGGTATGGCTGGGGATACATGAGGTTGTCAGTTCGAAGTACCACAGAGTCCTACAGACCCAAGCAGACTCGAGTTTCCTTCTGACAGAAGGAACAAGATAGGTCAAGAACCATCCGGGGGAAAGGCAAGAAAAGGGATATACACGCGCAGATAGATGGAGGGGGAGGAGGCATGAAGATTTGCAGAGAGCAGGAGAGGCACCAGACAAGAGCACAAACATAGAGGGGAACACGCGACCGAGATACGCAGAAGAAAAGAGAAAGGTTGCGAGCTTGATGTTGAGGAAGGATCTGATAAACCTCGCAGGTTTGCTGTGACAAAGAGAGGATCTCTGAGAAACGACATAAATTTCCATGGTGATATCATGACTTGGCATGAGGGTGGCTAGAGTGCTAAGAGTGAATGCCTCTGAGCCTATGGTTGGGTGGAAAGGAAAACACCCACAGTCAATTGGTTGGCTGTAGCTTGTAATAGATAAGTACTTCTCATTCCCCGTGCACTTAAATTGGAATGTATGATTTTAATGTCTGTGTCTATGACTAAGATTTGTAGTGTTTGATTCATAAGGAAAATGCTTAATGTTCTTTTGTGAACTGTTGCCTTTGAATGGTTATATGATGATCAATGTCACCTCTAGGCTAGTTGGGAAATCCTCAAGGTATTCTTCCCAAGGATTAACTTCACCGTACTAGAGTCGGGGCAGACTCTACATGATTGCTACAATTATGTTGACCCTTCGAAAGTGCCTTTCCCCATGTTAGAACCTAAGTTTTGTGAGCGGAGGGTGCTTCCTTCAAACCAATAACCTAAGAGACCACATGCTCATGCCCATGACCTTAACAAATTCCCAGCCAAGAGTTAAGAGTATAGCCCACGAGGATTTTCGGAGGACCCATATGGCTAAGGTATGGGAACCTTGCGTTAGTCCGAATGGTGTTAAGTTCTTTTAGCTTCGGAGCTATGGGAGTTCAGAACTCTGGGAGGCCTCAACTTCACAATCGCCAAAACCCCCAAATGTCGGAGTTGCGAAATGTTGTGAGCCATTGATCTAGGGAGTCTGTTGAGGACCCTTCTTGACTGTTTGATCTACCAGTGAAGGGTTTCGCGCATGGTACTTCTACGAAGTTCCACTTCGGGAGAATGGAGCTGTTGTAGCGTCAAAAACCCTGAACGTTGAACCCACGATGTAACAAGATCCATCGATCTGAAGGAACTTCGGGACCACTCATGACCGTTTGATCTAGATGATGGTCAGTTCGACGCTGACCTACTCCAGGAGCAAACTGGAGACTACACAGCCAAAACCCCCGAATGTCGAATTCACGAAGTGATGTGGACCGTCGATCCTTGAATCCCTCAGGATCCTTCCCAACCGTCGATCTAAGGACTCCGTCGAGAACCCCTCTTAACTGCCCGACCAACTATGACTTGTCGTGGAGTGACACGTGGCCCCTCTTATCCCCCATCAAATGTCATTCCTTGGATCAGAGCTGTTGGATGAGAGGCTACGTGGCAGAAGATCCGATAGCCCAGAGACTTGGCACTTCGGAGGAACTTGGTCAAGAGTCTTCAAAGTGTGAAGACTCCCGAAGTCACAAACGATGAAGTAAATCTCAACCATTGATAGGTAGAGGACACGTGGCTCCAGATCTTATAGTCCAGAGACTTGGCACTCCAGTGAATTCGAGATGTGGTGAGTTGATAAGCTCCGAAGCCCCTAGYTGTGAAGCCATGAGTTGYGAAGCCACRRGAKCYGTGGATMTATGGATCTACGTGGATAGATCTCRACCGTGAGATCTGAAGGATGTTAGGAGACTRTTTGTCTGGGGTTGACGTGGCTCACTGACGTCATCCATGGTGACGTGGACCCGCAACTAAGGTGCCACGTGTCATTGAGATATGGACGTTTTGCAGACCCCTTATGCCTATTAGAGTGTGACATGTTTCACCCCTTAATGAGGGCACGTGTCACCCCTGACCCTTGCTATGTGTTAGCCTATGGTATGTTCCCGCTTGGCCAAAGTGGTTGGTGATATGACCGGGACTTCAGGACTCTGGAGGTTTAGAGCGTGGTGTCGGGGATAAGCTAGAAGGGCCAGAGCTACGTGGCAACGTTTCAGAAGTTTGGGAGATAAGAGATCCATAAGAGTTAGGGTGTAGTATTTTAGAGAGACCGAAGGGCCCGAAGGCCGGAGCCATGTGGCAAGCTTACGGGACTTTGGGAGTTCGAGACTCCGAGAGGTTTCGTGCGTAGACAGAAAAGGGGCGTTCTGTGTCGAAGCACCGAACGTCAAACTACCCTTAAGCGTATGCCTTAACGATGAGGAAGATCCGTCATTAGAATTAATGGTGGATGGATCTCCACCATAGATACAAGAGTGTTGGGAGCTCCGAGACTTCATGGAATTCTGGATAATATGTACGAGATGGACCCACGTGGATGCCATGTGGCCCTTGACTATTAATGCCCGAAGAACTTTGGAAGGGCCTATCTCTCGATTCTAATCTCAGATTCGAGCATGGCGACAGTGGTTGGAAAGCTCTTGATGAGCAGAACGTGATGAAGATCCTGGAAAGAGGATGTGACATGGTTTAGTGAAAACAAAATTTTATGCCCCATCCCTTAAAAGAGTATTTAGGGGTTGGGTGTGTTACAACTTTGGAGACACAAAATGCTCATCTCATCTCAGTGGTTACTTGGATTTCCAAAAGACGTGGTGGCTCCTTCCAATTCCCTGTCGTGACTCGTCCCTCAACGAAGTTTTCTTATGTTGCTTGTCATCTGGAAGTTGTTGTCCCACCGACCTCTTAGGTTCCTCGTGCCACTGGGTAATATGCATTACAACTTTTTTCCTACAATCATGCTCTAGTTTTTGTATGTCCAAGATATAGGGAATTTCATAAGTGTCCTTACATATTGTGGGTTACTTAGGTATAAGTTTCTCAGACTTGTTATTTTCAAATTTTGACCTAGTTTCCCCACTGAGAAAAGCTCACAAACTTGATATCTCTTGATTTCAGAAATCTTTATGGACATTTCTTGGTATTTAAACCACCATAAACATATATATACATTTTGTCAAAACTAAAAAAAACCAACCCACTTAGTCTTCTAAATTAACTTAGACTTTTATTGTAAGAATAATATATGCTTTTGTTTTTGTAAAAATTTAAGATATAATTATTAGTTTTTTAATCCTTTCATAAAAATTAAGTTATAGAAATAGATGCCATAAGTATTATCAATTAAGACTTTAAAAGTAAACTCTTATTTATTACAATTGTGTTACAATGTAATGAATATGTAATAGTGAGAGTAACAATTTTACATGTTAATTGGATTTAGTTCTAGTAATTGGGATGAATTGTTATTTTGTTCTGTGTTCAAATTACTGAAGATTTTAAAGTTCATCGTGTATATCAATTTCAAAATAAGAAAAAAACATTGAATTTTATAATAAAAGAAAATAACAACTTTACTAATTAGCATAATTTTCAAATTATAAACACATGAAAATATAGTGGAAATGTGAGGTATCAAACTTTATACCTCTATCATGCAAATGGAGTGCTTTATTATTTGAGTTGCATTCTTTTCTTTAAATTTTTCCATGTTTATTAATGTTTAATTCATTTTGGAGTATTTTATCTTTAAATTTTTGCATGCTTATTAATGTTTAATTGATTTTGGAGTATTTTACTTATTAATGTTTAATTGATTTTGGAGTACTTTATTTATTAATGTTTTACTTATTAATGTTTAATTGATTTTGGAGCATTTTATTTATTATTGTTTAATTGATTTTGGAGTATTTTAATAAGTGAATAAATTCATTTTTTTTAATAAAAATTATTTTTTAATTTTAAAAAGATTATAATTTTTTTTTAATAAAAATTATTATTATAAAAGAAATTTGTATTTTAATTTGATTGATGAGAATTTTGACTATAGAATTGTCTCTAAAAATTTTGATTTATTTAAAAAAAACTAAATGATCCAATTTTTAAAAAACTAATAGTACAAAGAGAAATTTTATCTTGTAAAAAAAAAAACAATAAACAAAACTCAATTTAACTAAAACATTAAATTTATTCACTTATTAACTTACTCATTCAAAATTTAAAAACACAAAACTTTACCATTAAATTAAATTACGCACTTATTTCATTCTTATATTCTCTTTGAAATTTGGGAAATCATCGAATAAAATAAATATATACATCAAAGGAATACTTAATATCAAGTGATGTATAAAATTATGTTTTTTACTTTATACATAAATTATAAAGTAATGACATATTCTTACTAAACTTCATTATACATTAAAGCACATATTCTAAAAGTCTTTCACTGAACAATGAGAGGCCCATCAATATGTCCCATCCAGTTTTAAGAATTGTGGTCGAGCACTGAATTCATTACAATTTGTTTTTCAACTTATTTTTTTTAATTAAGAAAAAATAAATTATATTATTATTATAAAATAATTTATGGTTAGTTATTAAGATTTTGTTAAAATAAGATTAAGAGATGATTCAGATATTTACATTGTTGGACTTTCATAAGAAATGATCATATATTTTTGTTTTTTTAAAGATTATGAATTTTATATTGTATTAATATATTATCATTTAGATTTATATTCATTTTTTGAGTAATTAAAGTAAACATTTTCTTTTTATAAAAAATTATAAATATCATTTTTCATTAATGAAGTATAGATTTATGCATTTTATATTGCATCAACATATTATAATTTAATTTAAATTAAAATTCAATTTTTAAATAATTATTGTAAACATTTTATTTTTTATAAAAAGATTATAAATTTTATTTTACATTGATAAAGTATATATTGCTTTTTCTCAATCTTATTATTTAAGCATGTTCTTCATAAAATTGAAAGAGGATGAACCTTTACCAAAAAAATCTTAACTTTCACCGATTCTTTTAATTCATGTTAAAATTAAAAGATTACCCATTTTAATTAAAATTTTGTTTATATCTAAAAACTAAACTAATATAGTGAAATTCTTAACTTTCACCAATTCTTTTAATTCATGTTATCTTTAAAAGATTGCCCATTTTAATTAAAATTTTGTTTATATCTAAAAACTGAACTAATATAGTGAACTAATATATTGGTAATATTTACTAAATTATAAATAAAAAAAACTTAAAAGTTTTACATTTAACGTCATATTTATTAAATTATAAAAAATGGTTTAAAAAACTTAAAAGTTTTACATTTAACTTTTAGTGTTGCATCATCAAACATTTTGATTGATAGACATATAATGCCTATCTCTTTTTCAATGTAGACATTTTTTATCCTTATCTATGGAGAGAAGAACTTTTTCATTATGAATGACTTTTATTTTATGGTTTTATCTTTATTATTATGTTTTTAGATTTCTTTTTACAGATAAACTATAACAAATTAGTTAGTGGTAGTGGGTAGGTTCAACCACTATGAAGTTTTTATTAATTTTATTTTTATGGTTAAAATGGTTTTTTTTATTAATAAAAAAAATGAATATTATTAAAATCAATTAAAATATTATAAAGTTTTGATTAATTTTGTTTTTGATAATTAAAATAAAATTTTTAATAATATTAATTAAAAATAAATAAATATTTTTAAAATAAAAAATTAATATTTATGGTTTAATCTTTACTAAAATTAAGATTTTTGATTTTATTATAGATCTTTTCATGTTTTAAATAAAATAAAATAAAATAAATTGCTAAACTAACCACAAACACTTTATAATTAATTGGTTGATGTCATTATTATTAAGATATTATATGTAATTTATGCGATTTCCACCATATTAAATTTACATCACCTATTTTACATTAGGTATCATTCTTAAAATTAAAAAAAAAAAAATACTAAAACAATAATTTTTTATTAATATAAAAAAAATTAAACATAACTATGATTATATTACCAATTTCATATTTATAATTATAATAAAAAAGTATTAACATTATTAAAAAATGATAAACATGACGATGATTGTTTTCATTTTCACATTTATAATCAAAGTTAGATATGGCAAGTTTGTGAGGCAATATAATGAGGTGTAGATTAATTTATTCATGCGAGGTTTAGTCTCTATAAGTCACATGTTCAAACCTGATGGGGAGGGATTGAGGGTGGAAGTTATCTCTAAAAATAAAACTGTCTAACAAAATGTCGAGACTTAACTGAGTCTTATACAATTTGGATGACAACATCCCACTCATGAACATATTTTTTTTCCATTCAACATTAAAACTAACCCCAACCTAAACTCAACCTAACTTGAATTACTTATAAAACATTTTTAAGTTGAAGAGAAGGGAATTCATTTTATACTTCACAAACAAAGAATTCTACTTCACATTTTGTTTATGCGTTATTCCAACTCCTCTTTCACAATCATCCTTCCTTTGGAAAAATCTCCTCCTAAATCACGACACAATTGAATAAATAATTGTTAGGTCCATAGAACTCTTTACTTTTAATTTGCCAACTCATATTCTTATCCATAAAGCGTGATAGCATATAGTTTAGATATTGCTTGAAAATCTTATTAAAATAATAGGTTATATTCTCACTACTTGGATGATTGGTTCTTCACTTTGAACATTATTTACACCTTTATGGAAGCTCAACACAACATGTTAAGTAAATGAATAATATGGATTTAAACCACTTTAATTATTTATTGAATATATTATTGTGATTTGTGTATATTATGTATAATATAAGATAAAGTATATATATATATATAT
>JASDQU010688425.1:32806-50787 GCA_032191745.1 Picea mariana
CTTCATAAATCTTGTACATACCATGTTTACATAGTTTTCTGAACATATATTGCATATCTATTTTCTAGCAGATAAAATGTTCAAAGAGAAACAATGCCTATGGAAAAACAATAAGATAAGGATTACTATCACAATTACTACAAGTCAAGCAATACACATGAAAAGATGAAGTACATCAAAAACCCCTGGTAACAATTCATGTGGAAGCTATCAACATAAATAACAGTTGCAAGATAAGTCGAAATCAAAGTCAATCTTGAAGAAACCAAGAAGAAGTAAAGACATAAATAAGTCAGAAATCAAGAGCAAATTGAAAAAATACTTGTGACACTTTGCATAAGGCAATAAGGATGCAGATGGAAGCGTGGAATCTGTTAGATAGAGGGAGTCGATTATATATATTTCCAAGAGAAGAGCATGCATTCATGCATGAAGCAAGGATTAGGAGGAAGCTAATCCTAAATTATATGATCCATTGAAGATGATAAAGTATCTATTCATGGTAGCAACCATGAAAAGCAACATGTGTTCAGTGTAACTTTAGAAGAATTCTTCTTCGAAAAGAAGCCTTAAAGTATCCCTGGTTTTCCATCCACATCCATGATCCTATGATGAAAGGAAGAAGTTTGGAATCCTCAATGCATGGAATCTATAGAAAACTCCATGGACCCAAGAGCTAAAGAGAAACATGAGGAAGAACATGAAGATTCCAAGAGAGAAAGAAAATTCAGAACAACCAGTCATTGTATCAAGAATCAAAAGAATACCAGCCTGATTTGAACTCACTAAAAGCAATCAAGCAAAGGAAATGAAAGCTGTGATGAAGAACGGTGTATGGAAGACTTATGAATGCAAGCATTGTGAGATCCAGAACCAGAGGTTCTCCCAGATGGAGGGAGAAGACTATGATGATTGCTTGTTCCAGTAAACCAGACATACCTCTACATGAGCCATTATATCGTCCGCAATATCCATGGGTTGGACTCTACATCAGATGAATGCAAAGACTGTTCTGCAGAATAATTGAACAAAGAGCGTATGTAGAGCAACCTCAAGGCTTTGAGGTATACGAGAAAGAGGCCCTTGTTTGCAGATGGAAGAAGACAACTTTGTGGAGAGCCTCCAATGGTATGTTCGTGCTCAGGACCATTGCCTTCAATACCTCCCTAGCTAGGAGGGAGTGTTGATATTATGGTAGCTGCGGGAGGTATTTACCTCCACGTGTAAACCTAATGAGAATAGAATATTCTAGGAAGCAAGAAGAAACCTTAAATAATTGGTTAAGAACCCTAGAAGACAAGTCCACTCAAGAGAATGATTTGTATTAAGTTATTAGCCTCCAAGAGAAGAAATCGGCTAAAAGGAAATTTTATATACTAAGTAATTAGCACCCAGAATGACAAGTCGGCCCAGGTAGTCTGGCAGAAACAGTATAAATATAGGAGGCCAGTCTTCATTTTGGACAGAATTCTCATAACTGCAGAAGTACACTTGTGCGCACTATAGTTGGCCATTTTGTGCGCAAGTCTTGGGAGCAGCTGTTGTCGATAGTTCGGCAATCTGCATTTTTGGTTTTCTGGGTTGGACTCTCTTATCAGCTTGTGTTATTCTTGCTTGGTGCGCTATCCTTGGAGAGAGGTGCACCACCTTTGTTTGGCTATTAAGCCTAGGGTTTGCTTCAAGAATCTTTCTCTATCAAGGTTAAGGTGCACGGGGGTGGCTTCGGCCTATGGTTGGGTGACAATATTGCTCTATTTTCTATGGTTAAACGAGCACATCCATCATATTCTAATAGTTATGAGTGCCTCGGGGGTTTTTCATCATGCTAAATCCATTTTTGCATTCAAAATGGGATTTTAAACCATTTCATAGAATAGTAACTTCAATAATACAAATTTATAATTTACTTTTCAGTTGAAGTTGTTTGAGTTTTTTGCAACTAAACTAAATTGTGTCCAAATTTATGAAAAGTATAAAAAACTCAAACAACATAATTATGAAAATCTAACTTTGAAGTTGTTTTATTATATAATAAACCTTTTTGGTTTGGGTAACAATTTGATTTAATTTAGTTATTAAAAAAACTATAACTTTGATAATACAAATTTATAATTTTAACAATTTGATTTAATTTAGTTATAAAAAAACTGTAACTTTGATAATATAAATTTATAATTTTAATCTTGTAACAATGGAGGGTTTTAATCATGAGTTAAACAGTAATTTTTTGTGGAAGTTGTTTGAGTTTCCTGAAACTAAAATAAATTGTGTACAATTTATGAAACATCCAAAAAACTCAAACAACCTAACTATGAAAATCTAACTTTGAAGTTTTTTTTATTGTATAATAAATCTTTTTGAGTTGGGTAACAATTTGATTTAATTTAGTTATAAAAAGATAATAACTTTGATAATACAAATTTATAATTTTAATTTTGTAGCAAATGAGCCTTTGAATTTTGTGATAAACAGTGTTTTTAGTTGAAGTTGTTGGAGTTTTCCCAAACTAAACCAAACCTTGTACAAATTTATGAAATGTCCAGAAAACTCAAACTGAATTAATATAATTATTAATAACTGTAAATTTGATTATACAAATTTATAATTTAAAATTTTTAGATAACAGTCTAATTTAATTTAATATAGTTATAAAAAAAAAATTATAATTTTTATAATACAGATTTATAATTTTAATCTTTAATCTGGTAGTAAACAGTATTTTTAGTGGAAGTTATTTGAGTTTTATTAAACAAACTAAACCTTGTACAAATTTATGAAACTTCCAGAAAACTCAAACATAACTATGGAAATCTAATTTAGAAGTTGTTTATAAAAAAATTTTTGGTTAGGTAACAATTATAAAATTATATAAAATGTAACTTAGATAATATAAATTTATAATTTTAATAAATTTTTGGGTAATAATCTGATTTAATTTAGTTATAAAAAACTGTAATTTTGATAATACAAATTTATAATTTTAAATTTTTGATAACACTATAATTTAATTTAATTTAGTTATAAAAAAACTTTAATTTTGATAATACAAATTTATAATTTTAATCTTGTARTAAGGGAGGGYTTTAATTTGRYAGTAAAYAGTATTTTTAGTTAAAGTTGTTTGAGYTTTCSRAAACTAAACTAAACCTTGACAAATTTATGAAATTTCCAAAAAACTTAAACAACATAACTATGGAAATCTAACTTAGAAGTTGTTTTATTGTATAATAAACTTTTTTGAGTTGGATAACAATTATAAAAATATAACTTTGATAATATAAATTTATAATTTTAATAAATTTTTGAATAACAATCTGATTTAATTTAGTTATAAAAAAAAGTAATTTTGATCAAACAAATTTTAAATTTTAAATTTTTGAATAACACTAATTTAATTTAATTATAAAAAACTTTAATTTTAATAATACAAATTTATAATTTAAATCTTGTAAAGACCCGCGCTTTAATTATACATTAAAGAAAAAGTATATATAATTATACATTTTTTCTCTAATAAAGCTCCGCCCTTTAATCTTATAGTAAACAGTTTTTAGTTGAAGTTGTTTGGGTTTTCAGAAACTAAACTAAAGTGTGTACAAATTTATGAAATGTCCAGAAAACTCAAACAATATAATTATGGAAATTTCGTCAATATAATTATGGAAATTTCGTTTTGGAGTTGTTTTATTGTATAATAACTTTTTTGGGGTGAGTAACAATTTGATGCAATTTAGTTATGAAAAAACTGTTATTTTGATAATATAAATATATAATTTTAATAAATTTTTGAGTAAAAATCTAATTTAATTTAGTTATAAAAAAAAACTGTATCTTAGTTATAAAAAAATTGTAACTTTAATAATATAAATATATAATTTTAATAATTTTTTGGGTAAAAATTTGATTTAATTTAGTTATAAAAAAACTTAAACAAATTTGTAATTTTAATCTTATAACCAGGAAAAGCTTTAATCTTGTAGTAAAGAGTATTTTTAGTTGAAGTTGTTTGAGGTTTATGAAACTAAACTAAACTATGAATAAATTTATGATACATAAAACTCAAATAACATAATTATGGAAATCTATGGAAATCTCCCCAGATGGGGTGATACTGGAAACCACGCGTGAGCGAAGCAATCAGGAGAGAGCCATCGTGGCATAAACCACGTGACGAACGCGTGCCTCCCCCTCCCGCCAACTTCATGCTTTTAAGTCAATCTTGCATGAGACAGAGCGCCACTACTCTCAGTGCGCCATGCTCTGCCTTGCCATCCCTTCGATGGACCAGCACCATTGTTATGATTTTACTCTGCGTGTGTGTTGGTTTAATGGCTCGCACCATCTCCTTGGGTTTTATGAACTGCACCAGATGTTCTGGATGCCTCATACTCTTTTGGTTGATTTTTCCAGAGCTGGGCCTCCTACGCAGCTTTCCTTTTGCCTGTTGTCGCTCTCTCTTGGTTGCTTCTGCCCTCCTCATTTTTCAGAGATGCCCAGGCAGAGATGGAAGTCCAAACGAGGTGCGGCATGGTATCCTAGCTGACCATGTTTGGCCCTCTACCACCCACTTGCACCCTCCCACAGTTCCTCTTCCTCGTCGCCTTCCTCGTCCTTCTCCCTAGCACAGTCGCCTCACACTCCCGCTAGCCTCTCGCCCCTTTCATCATCGTTCGCCTATAGGATGGAGTGGCTTGAATCCTCAGGCACCTCGCTGGGATTCAACCCAGGACCCGTGGGAAGCTTGAGCTCTGCTTCACACCGAGTTCCATTGGCTCCTCCCAACTCACCGACCCTCTCACCCTCCCAATCGCTTCAGGCCCCTCTTCTTGGGGCTCATTCTTAGGATGGCAGCAATGAAGCAACCCAGAATTCACGTCAGCGGCCTCAATCTCACACTGATTCTAGAGTCGACCCAGAATTTGAACTACAAACAGGCCTCACACTGTTGCAAGGCTTGGTCTTTGACCTGCGCTAGGACCTGGATGATCTTAGGTTTCGCTTGGATATTTTGGAAGGCAAAGCACCACAATTTCTGCAATTGCTCATAGCATTGTGGGGTGCCCACTACCCCCTAGCAGAAGAAGCTCAAGCAGCAGGAGCTAATACACCAGTATTGGCACCAACCCCCCCACTGGGAACTTTAGAGAACAACGCAACAAGCTAGGAGGAGAACGTGCCACCAGTCCAGCTGTAAGACGCAATGCAGTTGGACGCGAGACCAGTCGAGGAGGATCTGACTCCTCTCAATGACTTGCCACTCGACACCTCCTTCATGGACACGTGGCCGCATTACATCCCCACCACGTGATATGTGCAGGTGTCTTTGTTATTTTTCTACATGTTTAACTGTGGTTTTACCTCCTGAATGCCACATATATCAGCTACTATCGGTGTTTACTACTATTAAGCTGGTCACCGTTAGGGGCCTGAATTTTTCTTTTGTAATATATCACTAGAAACCTTGTTATGTTTGGCACTTTAAGACTTAACCTTTCGAATTGTCCAGGCTGGTTTGCCCTTTGGGCAATTCAATATAGCCTTGAACAAAGGAAGGATTTTGTAATCTTTGATTTTGACAGGTTTTTTTTACAATCTTACTTAAAAAAAGAAAAAACCATAACTATGGAAATCTAATCTTGAAGTTGTTTTATTGTATAATAAAACTTTTTTGGTTGGGTAACAATATGATTTAATTTATTCATAAAAAAATGTAAGTTTGTTAATACAATTTTATAATTTTAATAAATTTAAAAGGCTTTGTCTAACTATTTTAGCTTTTTTGTGTGTGTGAATCAAGCTACATAAATCTGCAGGAAATCACAACTCTTTGTTGTTTAAATTGCATTTTTGAATGTAGAAATGGATTGAGCAAGCTGGAAATTGCATTTTTGAATGTAGAAATGGATTCAGCTGAAAAACCAGAAGCACCTAGATTATATAGAAATAACCACTCAAATTTGCAGATCCAACAATTTCTGGCTTAATTTCAACCAAATATCCTTAAAAAAATTACTAAAAAAAACCCAAATATAGAACTTTTAGAAAAAAAAAAAAAATTAACTCATTTTTATTGTATCAACTTTATTTTCATTATTATTCATTTTTATTGTATCAACTCTATTTTTGTTGTATCAACTCTATACGGCAGTCCCAAATTACAATTGTATGAATTTTGTCCAGATTAGTATATCTAGTGCAATTACAAGAATCTAAACTTGAAACAGAAAATAGTATATCTAGTGCTATTACAAGAATCTAAACTTGATACAATCTAAACTTGACACAGAAAATACAGGGAAAATTATATATTGATATAAGATTGCAATGAAGGAAGTCATAGGCAATCCAATATTGAGGACCATGAGTCGCGCAGTGAAAGAGAAATGGATAAAATTGTGATAATGGCAACCACAATACCTGTAATTGTAGCAACGATTAGTTAGTTAGTGAAGGAAGCCTTACTATTCCTTCCATATTCATCGAAAAGATAGTTTATAGCATCGCCATCTCAGCTACGACCGGAGAATGGGTGGATATACTCTTCAACCCGATGATTTTGTTATGAATGAAGTGGAACGCAAGCTGGAGGAAGCTGAATTTTAAATAATCCATAGACTCTCATGATAGAAGGGACGGGACGTGGAAGCTTTTTCTATCTTTAGCTGCTCGAATCCCACGATGGATATTTCAAAGATCTGAATCAATTTAGAATGGGGTAGAATGAGCAAAAGAACAACACTGAAATTCGAGTTATCTTTTTAATTGATACCAAGATCGATCCTTCCTACACATTCAAACGATCAAACCAAGAAAAAATGCAATTAGCCGTTACTATATTTATTCTGGAGCAATAACAAACCAAAAACCTGCTGAATATTCTAATATAACCATCCAAATCTGCTGCTATGATTCTAACCTGAGCAGCTAAACCGTCATAAATGTTTCTACCAGTGACAAAATACATAAAATGGATCAATGCACTATAGTTAATGACTAGCCCAGCCACTTAACCCGTGGCCAGAGGCCATGACATCTTGCCGCTGGCCATAGCTTATATGTGGAAGGCAGGCTAATTAGGGTAATTAATAATATGTGTTAATCAGATGTTTTAATGATTAACAGAAGCAGAATGACATGGGCAAGAGTTACATATTTTAAAAAACAGATTAATTTGAAAGTTTTCAATAGATAACTATGATCATCCAATCCAAATACTTGTAAAAATTGTTTTATTAATGACAATATACATAAAATCAGACAAACGAAACTACATCTTATTGGTTTCAAAATTATTTTGTAAACTTTTAAAATATATATAGTTTTTATTTTTATTTTTCTATTTTTACCAAATATCTTAATGTCCATATATTCTATTCATTTAGTCATAGTTTAAATGTTCTAAGTTTTAGTTTTTTTAGACTGATATTTTTGTTTATATTTATCCAAATTCTTGTGAAAAATTGTTGGATCTGTACATTTTGAGTGGTTAGTTTTGTTTAATCTAAATATTCTAGGGATTTTGCAACATACTGAATTCATTTCTGCATTCAAAAATGCAATTTAAATAACAGAAAATCTTGATTTAGCTATCATCAAATTCCAGTAAAAAAATCCAAAACCTTAAACAATTAGACAAAGCCCTTCATTTCTATACAAAATGTCTTTACCAAAGATGGAGAAGGAATACCTACCAATTCTAATGGATTCTATTCATTTAGGCATAGTTTAAATATTCTAAGTTTTAGTTCTTTTAGAGTGATATTTTTTGTTCATATTTATCCAAAATCTTGTGAGAAATTGTTGGATCTGTACATTTTGAGTGGTTAATTTTGTTTAATCTAAATATTCTAGGGATTTTACAACATGTAGAATTCATTTCTACATTCAAAAATGCAATTTAAATAACAGAAAATCTTGATTTAGCTATCATCAAATTCCAGCAAAATAAAATCCAAAACCTAAAACAATTAGACAACGTCCTTCATTTCTATACAAAATATCTTTACCAGAAATGAAAAGTAATACCTGTCAATTCTGATCCAATAAGTAATATGCGAACCAGTCCTACCACGTTTTCTGGCCTAAATACCATTGCCTTCTATCGTGACAAAATCTGAAATCTGATTCTAATTCAGCATCTTCTGGCTTGCGTTCAACTTCATTCAAAACAAAATCATCCGGTTGAAGAGTGTTTCCACCCATCTTGCGGTCCTCGCTGAGATGATGGTGGTATAAACCATCTTCCCTGTGAATATCAAAGTAATAGCATGGCCTCCTTGAGTAACTTATAGTTGCGGCAATTACAGTATCCACCACTATTGCCACCACAGTTGCGGCAATTACAGTATCCACCACTGTAGTTGCGGCAATTACAGTATCCTCTCAGTGACTTGCCACTCGACGCCTCCTTCATGGACGCGTGGCCGCATTACATCCCCGCCACTTGATATGTACAGGTGTTTTTGTTATTTTTCTAAGTGTTTAACTGTGGTTTTACCTCCTGAATACTATGTATATCAGCTACTATTGGTGTTTACTACTATTAAGCTGGTCACCGTTAGGGGCCTGAATTTTGCTTTTGTAATATGTCACTATAAACCTTGTTATGTTTGGCACTTTAAGACTTAATCTTTGGAATTGTCCAGCTGGCTGAGCTGGTTTTCTCTTGGGGCAATTCAGTGTTTATAGCCTGGAACAAAGGAAGGATTTTGTAATCTTTGATTTTGACAGGTTTTTTTTACAATCTTATTTACAAAAAAAAATAACATAACTATGGAAATCTAATCTTGAAGTTGAAGTTGTTTTATTGTATAATAAACCTTTTTTGGTTGGGTAACAATATGATTTAATTTATTCATAAAAAAATGTAAGTTTGTTAACACAATTTTATAATTTTAATAAATTTAAAAGGCTTTGTCTAACTATTTTAGCTTTTTTGTGTGTGTGAATCAAGCTACATAAATCTGCAGGAAATCACAACTCTTTGTTGTTTAAATTGCATTTTTGAATGCAGAAATGGATTGAGCAAGCTGAAAATTGCATTTTTGTATGCAGAAATGGATTCAGCTGAAAAACCAGGAGCACCTTATATAGATATAACCACTCAAATTTGCAGATCCAACAATTTCTGAAGTAATTTCAACCAAATATCCTTAAAAAAATCACTAAAAAATAACCCAAATATAGAACTTTTAGAAAAAAAAAATTAACCCATTTTTATTGTATGAACCCTATTTTCATTATTATTCATTTTTATTCTATCAACTCTATTTTTATTGTTTCAACTCTATACGGCCGTCCCAAATTACAATTGTATGAATTTTGTCCAGATTAGTATATCTAGTGCAATTACAAGAATCTAAACTTGACACAGAAAATAGTATATCTAGTGCAATTACAAGAATCTAAACTTGATACAATCTAAACTTGACACAGAAAATACTGGGAAAATTATATATTGATATAAGATTGCAGTGAAGGAAGTCATAGGCAATCCAATATTGAGGACCATGAGTCGCGCAGTGAAAGAGAAATGGATAGAAATTGTGATAATGGCAACCCACAATACCTGTAAGTGTAGCAACTATTAGTTAGTTATTGAAAGAAGCCTTACTATTCTTTCCATATTCATCGAAAAGATAGTTTATAGCATCGCCATGTCAGCTACGACCGGAGGATGGGTGGATATACTCTTCAACCCGATGATTTTGTTATGAATGAAGTGGAACGCAAGCTGGAGGAAGCTGAATTTTAAATAATCCATAGACTCTCATGATAGAAGGGATGGGACGTGGAAGCTTTTTCTATCTTTGACCGCTCGAATCCCACGATGGATATTTCAAATTCAAAGATCTGAATCAATATAGAATGGGGTAGAATGAGCAAAAGAACAACACTGAAATTCGAGTTATCTTTTTAATTGATACCAAGATCGATCCTTCCTACACATTCAAACGATCAAACCAAGAAAAAATGCAATTAGCCGTTACTATATTTATTCTGGAGCAATAACAAACCAAAAACCTGCTGAATATTCTAATGCAACCATCCAAATCTGCTGCTATGATTCTAACCTGAGCAGCTAAAGCGTCATAAATGTTTCTACCAGTGACAAAATACATAAAATGGATCAATGCACTATAGTTAATGACTAGCCCAGCCACTTAACCCGTGGCCAGAGGCCATGACATCTTGCCGCTGGCCATAGCTTATATGTGGAAGGCAGGCTAATTAGGTTAATTAATAATATGTGTTAATCAGATGTTTTAATGATTAAAAGAAGCAGAATGACATGGGCAAGGGTTACATATTTTTAAAAAAACAGATTAATTTGAAAGTTTTTAATAGATAACTATGATCATCCAATCCAAATACTTGTAAAAATTGTTTTATTAATGGCAATATACATAAAATGGATCGAAACTATATCTTATTGGTTTTAAAATTATTTTGTTGAAATTTTTAAATATATAGTTTTTATTTTTATTTTTTTCTTTTCACCAAACATCTCAATGTGCATAGATTTTATTCATTTAGTTATAGTTTAAATGTTCTAAGTTTTAGTTCTTTTAGAGTGATATTTTTTGTTCATATTTATCCAAAATTTTGTGAGAAATTATTGAATCGGTACATTTTAAGTGGTTAATTTTGTTTAATCTAAATATTCTAGGGATTTTGCAGCATGCTGAATTCATTTCTGCATTCAAAAATGCAATTTAAATAACAGAAAATCTTGATTTAGCTATCATCAAATTCCAGCAAAAAAATCCAAAACTTAAAACAATTAGACAACGCCCTTCATTTCTATACAAAATGTCTTTACCAAAGATGGAGAAGAAATACCTGCCAATTCTAATAGATTCTATTCATTTAGGCATAGTTTAAATGTTCTAAGTTTTAGTTCTTTTAGAGTGATATTTTTTGTTCATATTTATCCAAAATCTTGTGAGAAATTGTTGGATCTGTACATTTTGAGTGGTTAATTTTGTTTAATCTAAATATTTTAGGGATTTTACAGCGTGCTCTGAATTCATTTCTGCATTCAAAAATACAATTTAAATAACAGCAAATCTTGATTTACCTATCATCAAATTTAAGCAAAAAAATCCAAAACATAAAACAATTAGATAATACCCTTCATTTCTATACAAAATATCTTTACCAGAAATGGAGAAGGAATACCTGCCAATTCTAATCCAATAAGTAATATGCGAACCAGTCCTACCACGTTTTCTGGCCTAAATACCATTGCCTTCTATCGTGACAAAATCTGAAATCTGATTTTAATTCAGCATCTTCTGGCTTGCGTTCAACTTCATTCAAAACAAAATCATCCGGTTGAAGAGTGTTTCCACCCATCTTRCGGTCCTCGCTGAGATGATRGTGGTATAAACCATCTTYCCTGTGAATATCRAAGTAATAGCATGGCCTCCTTGAGTAACTAATAGTTGCGGCAATTACAGTATCCACCACTATTATGACCACAATTATGACCATCTTCCCTGTGAATATCAAAGTAATAGTTGCGGCAATTACAGTATCCACCACTATTATGACCACAAATCACAGAAGCTGCATCGACATAACAATTTTTATCTATTTCTGTGTCACTGCCCAGCTCAACGTCCTTAATGGATTGCCTCTGAGTTCCCTTCCTTTCTATGCTATGCTGCTATTTGTCCTGCATACATATAAATACATACAGCCCTCCAATAACGCCAATGAATATGTTGAGCATAAAATGGCGGTATTGACCACCACACCGAGGTCTAAGTAGATATTGAAGTAGGTTAAGTTTTTTTTTGTTATATTTGATTAAAATTTGGTTAGGAATTGTTGGATTTGTAAATTAAAATAGTTAATTTTATTTAATTTTAAATTTAAATAATTATTATTTAAAAATACAATTTAAACAATAACAAAAAAAATCACTATTTAATTCATATTCATAAAAAAGAAATACCAAAACTTAAATTCCATTTTGAAAAACTTGTTGTATCCACCAATAACACAAGACAGTATCCACCAATAACGCACCCATAACGCAGGCTTAAAATTATTACTTTAATTGAATTTTAGCTCAAGTATCTTGTTATAATAATTCTGTTTTTTATTAAAATGGACCAGAAAGTCGTTTTAATTGACTTTTTATCCCGATAAAAGGGATTGATTTGGCATCCTTAGAACGTGGCTGTCGTACTCAAGACCCTTGTGGTTCTGTTAGCCGACCCCTCGGTGCATAAGGGTCTCGTAATGATCACCCCACTCTCTCCCACTATATTTTTTATATTATTTTATTTCTCTCCACTAGGAGCACCCATAAGTGACATGATAATAACGAGTAATCCAAATAAGTTCAAGGGCTTCAAATCATTCTAATTTAACCAACCTACCATGTTTTTTATTATTATTATTAAAGCTCACGGTACTACATTTCTATTGAATTATCAAAAATATCATACAAACCATTTTCTTTTACTATTGTTTCCCACTTGAGAAACCAAACCAATAGCAAAGGTAAAGAGGTAAAGTTTATCAGATCATATTGTGTAGCCATTGTTTTTATACAGAGATTTTTGTTCCAACAGAACAAAAGAATTTTCTACTTCCTTTTTATCACTAGCTCGTGGTCCGAATATTCTAAAGTAATTCATAACCAAAAAAAGAAATGGAACCAGAAACACGAGTCAAGGACCAGGTGGCTCAACCAACCGGTCCTGAGTATGGTCTGGGGCCGAATTCTCTGTGTTGTACGGGGCTGAGGGAGTCACTGTTGAGCTTGTCGGAGGAAGACGGACCAACACTTTGTGCATCATGAGGTGAAGACCATTCAACTGCAGTTGCATCGTGCTATGGGCCTCTTCCCTTTGTTTGTAACATTTGACCTAAGAGGTTCTTAATGTGCCAGTAGAGTTCCACTATCTACCAATACTTCGTGTCTCTTGCTCTTGATGTTCCCACATCTGGGACCCAACGAATTGTTGCTTATGCCACCTCTTGCTCCATTTGCATAGTTCTTTCCTACTTGACGATTGTTTTTGCTTCCTCCACATGGTCTTGAAACCGAGTTAGAATTGAGGTAAAGTAGGAATGGACTGCAGAGAAAGCTTCATGCTAGATTCAAGAGGACAAAACTTCAAGTTGGAGCTAACGAGAGGATGAACCTGGAGGAGAGTACCCTCCTCGATGATAACCATGGGGATAACCCATTCATGGTGCCATTGCAGCCCAACACCCCCTTCGCAATCTAGGCCAAGAACAGAAGTGATTCAGATGTGGGAGGGTCTTGACCCCCCCTTATGTCTAGAGATCTCTATGAGTTTCCAGTTCCCCTAACATCTTCTGCAGGAGGTTGATACTATGCCACCCTACATACTTCACCAAAAAAAAAATTCCAATGCCTCTTGTCATTGAACGATAAGAAAAGAGGTCCTTCCTTGTTTCCTTATTAATTCTCATTTAAGTCAAAGTTGTGGCTATGGATCCATCCCACCTCCATCGTATTCCTTCGACCTTTGTTGCCACATGATGACTTTTGGATCTCATCGTGTGGGATCTGAGGATAAGAGATTGAGACTCCCTTTTCATTTAAATCGGCAATTGGGATGTCAGACCCCGGATGAGGTGTGGTAAGGTTGTTGTTTTCGTCAATTAAATCCTTGTAGTCTGGGAGATAGATGGTCCTTGCAAATCTTATCTCTTTATGAAAACTAGGGTAAAAAATCCTTCCACCCTCGCTCATACCTACATTCGTCGTCTCATCCCCTCTATAAGGTACTTTCCAGCTAGGGGGATTAATAATATTCCCCAGTTCCCCTGTCCTATCTATCTCGAGGTGCAGGATCACAACACTTCTATCACCTGACACCCCATACAGGTGTGTCCAGTCTTTCCTTGCCAGGTCCTGATAGGTGGAGGCTAGCCTGTTAGTGGAGAAAGGGTCCCATTTGTCGCTCCTGAGTTGGATTCCTTCATTGTCTTGCCAATCCGCAAGGTTTTTCGTTAACCTCTTCACCTGGCTAGGGATGATGACTGGCATGGTTCGCATTAACTGCAGGACCCTCTCCAATGTCGCTTTTAACCACCAACTAAAGACTACTTTAGAAAGAGGGGTTCCTCACTGTAGTCGTTTTAACATATCTATGATGAGGAGGGATTCCCCCTCAACTATAATTTGGTTGTAACCATTTTCCTTGGTGATGCTAAGACATTCTTCCAAAGGTAGGAGCATTGCTACATTATTGTTGGTAATTCCTAGTTTTCCTACATAGATTTTGAGGATCTTACCTTCGTTGTTGTGTAAGACCCCCCACATGACCCGTCTGATCTGGATTTCCTTTGGACACCCCATTGAAGTTGAGTTTAATGAATCCTTGGGGAGGAGGAAACCAAGTTACGGGAGCCGAGACCATCGGGTTTGTTGGAGTTTGGGCGACCTGTGCACAGTTATTTGTTATTACCAGTGGTCTCAAAATATTGTTTTCATAAAGGTTTGTTTTCCAAACTTCTTCTATCCAAGCTTGACTGATGCTATGCCCAAGTCATTTATGGTACCCTCAACTCATTTAGTAAGACACGTCTATTACATTCTTTCCAAGTCTCCCATACTAGAAACCCTGGGAACAATTGCCAAAGGTAGTTGACAACAGGATTTTGGGTAGTGGATTTAGGCCATTCTTCGAAGGTTGAGAGGATCGAACCCCGATTACGGTCCCTTCTCTTGAAGAATGCCTCGCTTTGTTCGCATAGGTAGTCAACAAAAGGGAAAGAGTTAAACACGTGTTCATTTGTCTCTTCTTGGGCGCATGCAATGTGAGGGGTCGATGAAACCTCGTTTGCAGAAATTGTCCCAGGTAAGTGTCTTGTTCTGGATCAGCAACCAAAGGAAAATAAAGACTTTTGGCCATAGTTTTTTCTTCCATATTTGTTTCCAAACTTTCAACTTTGGAATATTTTGGTAACCAACTGCCAACGAGTATGCCTCTTTCACAGAGAAGGATCCCTTCGTTGTCCATCTCCAACGAAGCTTACCTGGAACCTGGAAAACTAGTATCTTTCTCATTGGTAAGTCCCTCCAAAAACCCTCTATCAACTCTTGATTTTCGGCACTCTACCATTCTTCCTTGGGAATCCAATTACGCCACTTATCGTGCTCACATTCCTAGGTCCAGTAGTGGGCTACTATGTTTTTCCCATGTCTTAGCATTGCTTCCTTTATTCTTTTCACTTGATCATGGTCCTCCCATCTCGGTCCATGCTGTCACAAATCTTCCCTGAATAGGATTGTTGACGCATAAAAGCGCAACGAGAATCTTGTTTGCAAAGTGTTGCAATACATTATACTTATACTATATATATTAATAATTAATAGGTGGGACCCCTTAGGAGAAAAGCACAATAAGTTGTTTCCCTCCTAGACAATATGACTTTCACAGAAATGTTGTGGTCTGATTGAATTTTGATGTTCTCACAAACAAAAAATGGCTCCACAATGGTAATTAACGATAACTCCATCCTCATATTTCATTTTAAATGATACGTTATCCGTCAAAAGAAAAGAAAGGGACCTCCAAGCAAAACCATGTTGCATACAAAATGCAAGATGTGTTATTATATGAATGAAATATGTTTAAAAAAAAAGAGTTGGTCAAGTTTTATTTACCATGTATCACCAATGATATCATATAAAGGTTCCAAAGTTAATTTAGGGTCATCGCACACAAGCACGAATGAATTCGAGTTGAAATACAAGTCACATATGCCATATTTCATGTTACTTGATGTTTTATTTAATTCAATCTCTTTAAAAAACAATGATGCTCCTATTCGTTTGTGAGTATGGGATATATATCAAAATGGTTGGTTGATGGTTTCATGTATGACGTGAGGTTAGATTTGAATTGGCGTTGAGTGCGTTCCACCATGTAAGGTTTTGTTGGATGCAATTAATAATTGGTGGGTTGGTTTATGGTTGAAACGACGTGAAGTAAATGAACTCTGCTCATTTCTTTTTTCTGGTATACCACCTTTTTGTATTGTCATTTGCTTGGGAGCTCGTCGTTGTTGTTAAATATGGTTTCAGATTTTTCGGTGGTTTGTTGAGATTTGAGGCTGCTTCTTTTGTGACTTTTTGGGAAAATTTCAATAGGTATGGAGCTCTTTTCGGTGGTTTGTTGAGATTTGAGGCTGCTTCTTTTGTGACTTTTTGGGAAAATTTCAATAGGTATGGATCTCTTTGACTCTTCTAGCATCAATGGTTCACTCTTGCTCTAATAAAATTGGGATATTGTCTCATTTTGTTTATATGTTGTATGTGCGCTATGAATATGCCTCTATGTTCTATATAGGTATCTGAATGATGAATTTTTTGGTTTGTTTAAGCTCGTAATGGAATAAAAATGACAAGGTTTGAATGAAAATGATGTTCATGACCTCGGTTTTGTACAGTTTCGAAGAATGGAATTTAAACTAAGTTATTGTGTGTGATAAACACTATGATACTACTTGTTTTGGATTCGTGTGATTCTTGTCTCCTATCATGCGCTATGGGTTCATTTTGCGCTCATTACGAGTTTTGTTTTTGAACAGAAGCATTCAAAATAACTACTGTCAGCACTCCCATTTTTAACTCCTATTGTGTTTTGGCTTATGGAAATATGCACTAGACTGGTTGTGATAAGTGTTGTGGTATTTCAATGGTTTCAAACCCCAACAACAATGAATGCATGTGGGTTTGTTTGGATGTAGTTTATCATGGTTGTAGCACACATTTCTCTATGTTTTCATTGTAACCATGTTAAAGGGAACTATGTCGTTAACCTTCCATTTTGACTTGACAATCTTGTGAACCCTTGAATAGTTTCGATTTTCCTCATTTAGCTGTACATGGTCTTGAACTACTTGCAAAAATGGATATTTGGTTCATAACAAGGGTTTCCTTTTGTTCCTTTCTTCAACTTGTTTATTCTCGAATTGATGGGTAAACTCGAGCGTTATTGCAAAACCCGTATGGCTCCCTCAACTCAGTCGTCAAACCATGACTTGCTTGTTGATATTTATCTCTGCAAATTCATTTTTATGAGTTTCTAGCAACATGTTATTGGGATTGCTTGGTTAGCGTAATCCTTTGGAAATTTCAGTGTTTCAATAATGATTAGAGTTCGACATTCTACAAGTTAAGATGTGATAAATGATATAGATTATTAGAAAAGTCTTATTGCGCCTTATTACCTTAATATTGGATTCAATCTGTCCAAATGATGAATTTAATGGGTAAAAATTTCGATAGAACAAAGTTCAAATGGGTGTTGTTCCAAGGATTAAAACAATGTGATAAAAAGAATTTTGGGGATTCTCTTAATATGTTTTGACTAATTGTTTCCAGAAATTAAAAAAAAAGGGAATCAAACTTGTGATTGATTATTATAATTGATAAAAGGACATTGACCGATTACATTTTCTATTCATTATTTTCACTATAAACATAGTTACCAAGAGTTCTCATTTTGGGGGGGGGTCCAGTTTTTTACCCCGTTTTTAAAAATGGTACTATCGGTAGCACCCCCCTCCCTTTTCAGGTGGTTTTTTGATATTTTAAATTTTCTGATACATAATGTTTCCACTTTTTTTTTTTTAATGTTTGTTTTTTCATCTATTTTCGATTTTTTTTTTCAAAAGTTTTTTTTTTCATTTTTCCATGCTTATTTAAATCTTAAAATATTTTTTACCATTTACATTTTTGAAAATACGATTTTTCTCCTTAATTAATTTATAGTGGAAAATATCATTTTCACATTTTTTACCTTTACCTTTGATAGATAGAAAATCGTTGTAGTTAAATAATATTATTTTTAAATATTTATCAAAAAAATATAATTGAATTTTTGTTGATAAATTAAAACTAAAAAAAAATAAGAAAAAAAAAGAATTGAAATTAAAATATATATATATATATATATATATATATATATATATATATAAAC
>JASDQU010688426.1:0-10982 GCA_032191745.1 Picea mariana
GTCGGAAAATTTTCTTAATTTTTTAAAATATGTGATGTGTGAGGTTCTTGTTCATCTCTCATGAACTCTATTTAAAAAATAAATATTTTATGTTATTGCAATATTTATATTTCTTTGAATGTCATGACATAAATTCTCAAAGTCCTATATTATTTTGAAAATATAGAATTCCAAGAAAATCTTGAAACAACGAGGAGTACCACCTTTATAAAAATGCAGGGCGATTTGTATCCCCGTGAGGTTGTCATTTCGGTCCTAACAAATTCAAGCGCCAACATTTTTGGCGACCATACTGGGGAATGGACTGAAAATTTGAAATCCGGCTTAGCATTTTTGAAAGATACATGACTTTTCCCTAGGCTGATCAGCCCTGCCTAGAGGTTGGATTGAATAATCAATGAAGCATCTTCCATAATATATATAATCTAGTAATAATGATAGTCGAGACCAAGGAAGAATTGGAAATATCTTGGCATACATTGGTCTAGGAAGAAAAAAGAGAAATCCTTCGTAGATAGAGGAAAAATGAGCGACAAGACCGAAGAAACGAAGGACAACCTCGAAGAACACAGGCACAAGGTCAGAATTGAAACTGGAAAAATACAAGGGACCCATTACCATAAGTAAAAGAAAGTAACTCTATATTCTAAGAAGTGGAAAACATATTCCTGAAATATCTCTGGACATGGCAGGAAGAAATGAACAACCACGAGAAGAACCACAAAGATAACCTCATGAAGAAAGACAAGGAGGTGGAGGAAGTGGTGAAAGAAATCAAGAATACCTAATATTTGGAAACTGAAGAAGAGTAAGAGATTCCCCCTTAAATATTCGAGGTGAGAAACATGACCTCCCTGTTCTTCTTAAGGGTACTTTGAAAGAATTTTCTGGAGACAAAACAATTGATGGAAAAAGATACAATTTATTTCTTGATGTTTGTGATTTTCATCGTGTTGAATATGACGTTGTGATGGTAAGTTTATTTCTTCAAACATTATCAGGATGAGCCTATGAATGGTATGCGACATTACCCACTAGGTCAATTGGCTCATTTAACGACCTCAAAGCCATGCTCTTGACTATGTTCGCTCCTCCATTTGCATAGCATACCCTTCTCACTAATTTCACCCCAATTGGTTTGAGGAAGAATGAAAGAATACATGATTTTAATCTCAGGTTCAATAAAACCTTGAGTAAGATTCTGGAAGATAAAATACCTAAAGACCCAATGATACTTGGTTGTTATAAGATGTGATGCCCCCAAATGTAAAATGTGCTATCAGAACATCCCAGATGGATACCTTGGAGGAAGCAATGATTAAGGCCACTGAGATGGAAGAAATTATGATTGAGACAGGTGTTGACCGCGATATTATCTTGGGAAAGGTACAGAGGCAACTAAGAGGCCTAAATATTGATGATAAAGAAGCCTCTAGTTCAAGAAAGAATGAAAAGTAGAAGCTACGACCGATCCAATAGCAAACAATTGGAGGAGGATTTTTTAAAGGAACCATACCAGATGTGAAGGTAGACCCTGTTGCAGCACAAGAAACTAAACAAAGAATTGAAATTGCACAAATGAATAGAACCATCAGGAAAATGAAAAATGAGATGATCGGATTAAGAAGGGGGGATAGTTATGTAGCAAATACGAGAATGTCAGTCCAAGAGCAAAGAAGAAACCCTCCCTAAGAAAACAAAGTGAGGTTTGAAAACACTGATAATCCGCAAAGACAAAGGGTTCCCAGGAAACCAATGCTAAATGCAGTTGTTCTAGATGATGTATATGATGAGAAAATGGTTGAGCAAGGGAACGATTATTTACCTGATGAAAGTTATGAAACTGTACATATGGACAGATGCGAGACGTCTGTGTATATATTTGAAAAAGGTGACAATGATCTTCACTTGAAATAGAATGTTTCCCAGACATGAGCATTTGTAAATAAATCCAAGAATAAAAATGATTCTGAAAAGGAAAAGGAAAAAAGATAAAGAAAAGGTGAGTGAGAAAAAGGAAAATGAAAATGTGATAGATAATGCTAAAAGAAAGAAGCAACACCTGATGTCAAACCTTACCCAGATGAAATACAACGTTGTAGAGGACTTGAGTAAGCTAATGATAAATCTTCTTTTTACAGAAGTGGTAAAGATCCCTCAACAAAGGGAAAATATTTTGAGATTGTTGGATGATCCATCTGGAAAAATGGAAGTTGTTGTTATAAGTCTGAAACAAAGTCAAAACACATCAACCGTCAAGTTGAGAGGTAAAATCCCACCTTTTTATATTTCAATTGAAAATCATGATGTTGCACTTCATAATTGTTTAGTTGACACTGGAGCGACCAATAATATTATTCCACTGGTTGTTATGGAGGCATTGGGCATGAGCTGCACCAAATATTATGAGACTGGTGAAAGTATACATGCAATTGATTCCAGACAAGTGCCATCTTATGGTGAAATCAAATATTTTTATACTTGGATCACGAAGGCTCCCCATAGTATTACAGTTTTCAATATTGTTGTGGTAGACCTTCCACATGCATATGGAGTTGTCTTAGGAAGATATTGGATGTCTATGATTAGGGGATACATAATGAATGATGGAAGCTACATGATGTTGCCAGATAAAGAAGGAGCAATGATTAAGGTCCCTTGTGAACCTAGGAGACCCTTCTCTTTCAAAAATAAGGATAATGAACTAATGGAAGATTATATAGACGTTGGGATAAGAAACTATGTTATCCTAGACATGGAGCAGATTGAAGACATGGAGCAAATTCAAGATATGGAGAATCAAAAGCATCAATTTGAAGGTTATTGGAGGATGTCATTTGATGTAGCTTGCTCAAATTTTGGGAGTGGAGTTGGAATTGTTCTTGTAAACCCAGGAAAGATTGTGCATCCACATGCTATCAAAATTGAATTTAAATGTACCAATAATGAGGCAAAATACAAAGCTTTGATTCGGGGAATGATTCTCGCACAAGAAATGAATAAAGAACATCTAATTGTGGTAGGCAACTCTGAGTTGGTAATAAATCAAGTTACCCAGAGATATAAGATTAAAAAATAAAGACTCAAGTTATATTTCAAAAGAGTTAATGAATTGATAGAAGCCTTCAGATCTTTCAACATTTCCTTTGTCCCAAGGGAAAAAAAATCAGAAGGCAGATTCTTTAGATTTGGTGGCCTCACTATCAAACCCGGATGATGTTCATAGAAAAACATATTTTCAAGTAAAAAGAATATTTCGACCTCGTGTACCTGATAATCAAGAGTATTTGCAATTATTTGAGAATGATGAAGAATTGGAATTTTTTTTTTTGTGAATGATGATGAAGATGAAGACAATCACATAACGATTGTCCCGATGAATTGTATTTAATCAGAGTCTCCTTTTACAAGAGGTGATCATGCTAAAAACCTCCTAGAAGAAGCATCGCTCCGAAAGGTCCAAGAAACAAGAAAAATTAAAATTGGAACTGATAGTTCCCCAAAATACGTCAATTTGGGAGTTGATTGCACAATTGATGAAGTTGATCAATATGTCGCATTATTTAAATAATATCTTGATGTGTTCATATAGATTTATGATGATTTGAAGGCATATGTTAAAACAATATTTCAACATATTATTCCCTTGAGAGAAGGGGAAAATCATGTCAAGCAGAAGATACAGATAATGAACCCAAATTAAAACCACTAGTAAAGGTTGAATTGGAGAAATTAAAGAAGGTTGGAATAATATACCCCATTAAACATTCTGATTGCCTTTCAAACCTTGTGATAGTAAGAAACAATACTGGGGAGATCCAGATGTGTGTAGATTTCAAGGATCTTAACAAATCAAGCGTAAAGGGTAATTATCCTTTGCCTAACATGGATTTTATTTTCCAACAAGTCACGGGATCAGCCTGCATGTCCATGTTAGATGGTTTCTCTGGGTATAATCAAGTCTTGGTTGCTGAATAAGACAAAGAAAAAACAACTTTCATAACACCTTCGGAGACATATGCATATGATCGGATCCCCTTTGGTTTAAAAAATGCAGGAGCTACATTTCAGAGGGATATGGATCATGCTTTTGAGGGGTTGCTAGGAAAATTCATGGTGGATTATCAAGATGACTTAATAGTACACTAAAAAACAAGGAGCGATCACATCCATCACCTGAGGAAATGTTTTGACAGGTGTAGATTATATGGTGTTTCCTTAAATCCAAAGAAATGTTTATTTGTTGTAACTCAACGAAAACTATTGGGTCATATTGTGTGCAAAGAAGGAATCTATATAGATACAGAAAGAGTTAAAACTATAAATGAACTCAACCCCTCATCATCAAATAAGGGAGTTCAATCATTATTTGGCAAGATCAACTTTGTATGGAGATTTTCCACGACTATGCAAGTATTGTGAAACTGATCAATTTATTGTTGAAAAAGGACTAAAGGTTTGAGTGGACCACAGATACACAAGAAGCTTTTAATAATATCAAAAATGAAATCACTACAACTCCAATCCTCATTAGCCCAGATTTTCAAAGAGACTTCATCATTTATTCTTTCACTACATAAACGATTGTCGCATCTATTCTTACTCAGAGGAATACCAAGGGTGAAGAATTTCCAATTAGCTTCATGAGAAAGACCCTTCATGATTATGAATTGAGATATTCAGAATTAGAGAAGCAATCCCTGTCTCTTGTGAAAGCGGTGGCACACTATCAGACTTACATACTAAACTCTCATGCCATTGTGTATGTTCCATCCTCTCCTATGAAGATGCTTTTAAATCAACAATTAAGAGAAGGAAAATGGGCAAACTAGCTGGTGAAGGTTCAAGAATATGATATTGAAATTAAAACTTTAAAGGCAGTTAAAGGAAAGGGTTTATGTAAGCTCATTGCAAATAATGATTCTTTGGATGGAGTGATTTCAATCTCAGTAGGAGAACCCATGGAAGATTCAGAGTGGTATGGAGATATTGTATTCTACTTGAGTTCTAGACAATTTCCAGTCACCATGAACCCTAAAGAGAAAAGAACATTGAAGATGAAGTCAAGTCAATATGTGTTGATTGTTGATATATTGTTCAGGATGAATTATGATGGTATATTGCTGAGATGTGTTGATGAAAGGAAAGCTCAAGAATTGATGAAAGAATTCCATGAAGGAATATGTGGTGGGCATTTTGTGCCTACCACCACTACCCATAAGATAATAAGAGTTGGGTTTTATTGGCCATCAATTTTTAAAGACTCATATGCTACCATAAGGAAATGTGTATCTTGTCAACAAATTTCATGGAAAATGAAAAAATATGCAATTCCATTAAAACCTATATATATAGAACAACCATTTTCCCAATGGGGACTCGATGTCTTTGGACCAATAAATCCAAAGTCAAGCAAAGGACATACGTATATCCTTACCGCTACATATTATTTTACAAAGTGGCCAGGAGCAGTGACATTAAAAAAGGTTGATTATGAAGAGTTGATTAAGTTTATCAAAGATAATATTTTGTCAAAGTTCGGTGTCCCAGAAAAATTCATCACTGATAATGGCTCAGTTTTCATTGGCTCAAAATTTATAGAATTTTGTGGAGAATATGGGATTATTATGGGGCAGTCTTCAAATAATTATCTATAAGGGAATGGTCTTGCGGAATCCACTAATAAGACACGCATTCATATATTGAAGAAAACTACTGATAAGAACCAAAGGAATTGGCATTTGAAGTTGATTGATGCTTTGTGGGCAAGCAAAATGACTCCAAAATATAGCACTAGGATGTCTCCATACACATTGGTTTATGGGAAAGAAGAAAAAATGCCAATTATCCTCGATCTAAATGCCTTGACTTTTGTAGTTAATACACAACATGTAGAAGACAGTTCATCTATGCAAAAGAGAGCGAACCAATTATTGAAATTGGAGGAAGAACGAAGTAAAGCCTTGAATAGAACTTCTCAGAGACATCAAATTATCAAAAGATATTTTGATCATAATGAAACCGTAAAGAATTTTCTAAAGGGAGAACTAGTGTTACTCTGGAAAAAACTAAGGAGAAACCATCGATGCACATAAAATTCGAAGCACTTTGGATTGGACCATACATCATTGAAAAGATTTCGGGTTTTAATTCTTACATGCTCAAAGATATGAAGGGTAAAATGTTAATGTTGCATGTTAATGGGAAACATTTGAAAGGTTTCTTCGCTTGAAATTTTCTCATTTCCTTGTACATAATTTTTTCTTTTACTTAGTTTGTATATCCTTACCTTTTGACTCCATAGCCCAATGGTTGGAAACACCTGGTCATGAAGATTCTTGATTCTTCACAACCCACAAGGGGTTATCATCCTAGAGTTGGAGCCAATTGTTGAGATCATTTCCTATTTTTGGGTTTTCTTTCCCGATTATATTTTTCCAACTTATTTTTTCCATTTCTTTTCCCTCTTCTACACATCCCCTTTTTCCATCTTTCTTTTATCCTTTCTTCTCTCCCTTTATAGTTACCATACTTAGTCATATTTTAGTAATCGACGGGTTAGCGGGTTGGCGGACCTTCATCTCCATCCACTTTCCCATGTCATAAGTTCACTGGTACAGTTAGCCATTTTTTCAATTTCGCGGGTTTTCGGGTTCAAGCCCTCATCCTCCAAGTTCCATGATCTCCACTTTGCACCTAAAGTTCTATGATCTACATTTTGATCATCATATTTATTGCAGGTTCTCATCCCCTAAATATCTTATTCCTTCTACATGCAAGTCCAACTGACTGCCTTTCTACACTTAACATATTTTTGATTGTCCATAACCATGGGCTCACAGGTTCCCTGGTTCATGAAAAGCTCCATATTCAAACTTGCTCTCGTCCATCCCCGCCATTCTCTTGCTTTTCCCAATATGCATTAAGTTTTTTTTAATGCTAACAACTGTTGTGCAGGATCTGAAAATATTTCCATTAATGTCGAAAGACTCGAGGAAATACTCATTAAATTGCATTAAATCTCCATTTTCCAAGGGATTAAATTGTTATCATCTCTCCGAAAATATTTATTTGAGGTTATCATCCAGCTAAAGAAATAATCTCATCAACCTATGGCAACATCAACTAGACAATAATTTTGTGGCAATACTTTAAATATCTTTGGTCGTGAAGGCCAAAAATTTCAATGGTCAAGAGCATATTCATATTACTCCTCTCCTCCTTCACACAAAGACGTAATTTGGGCATCTGGAAATGCTCACGCTGGGTGTATTCCTGAGGTTTTTGAGTGTAAAGAACTTGTTTCATGGTGTGTGGACAAGTACGTGCCAATCCATAGAATTATACAACTTCAATATCATTGTTTGATTTCCCTTTCACCGCAAGTTTTTCGCAATATGTTGAAGCTCCTAGAGTCGATGCTTACTTTCAAAGGAGAAGACTGCAGATATTTTTTGAAGAAAAATAACAATAGGCTTGACCTCCTGCCTGAATATTTGGAGAATCCTACATCTATTCCATAAGACATAACCATGATCTAGTTTGAGTCTTTTAAAAACCCTCATCGAGAAATTGCATGGATGTATTCCAGGTTGACAGGTCAGGAAAGCATTGTTATTATATCTCGCATGATTTTATATATTATATATTTTACAGTGAAAGAACATGCCATATTTGACTGGGGAAAACTAATTTCTATCAAAATCTCATCCCAGTTATCACACTATAAAAAGGACACAAAATTCTTTATGGCTTCTTATCTGATATTTTCTATTGCGTATTGTTGTCAATTTCCAAACTTGACCATAAGTAAGAGGGTGAATCGTGAAATAGATCCAACTATATTATGGTATCAGGAACTATGGAGACATAATACCCCTCTATATTTTTATGAAGTTCATAATGATTTTTTTTCAGTCTTCAAAAGGATGTTGTTGGGCGAAAATACTTCAAGGATATCAGACCAAGATAACAAATTATTAGAGAAAAAAGGAACAATAGAACAAATGGAAAATCAAAATATCATAAGGACATTTTGTTCGAAAGAAAATCCTTCTTATCTCCCATATCATGTATCTGAAAAATTATTCATTACAAAGGTGGCAAGGCAATACAACTTCTGGCTACATTTTTCCTATGAAAAAAAGGAAAAATCAATTTATCTCCTTGCCATGGAAGATTGGAGATTTCATGTTCAAAAACATAAAGAAAATTGACGAGTTTGCAAATCATTTCAACAATGTAAATTTAAAGTATGCTGAAAAGATAAAAGGCTTTGATCCGAACAAAATCTTTGTATAACATGTGCTTTCGGTGGGATTCAATAACTCGTTCATCCAGACTATATTGAATGAAGAAGAAGAAGGTAACAACTAAAGTACTCTTGTACATGATGCTAGTGACCTAGAAACATTACTCAATACTAATGATTTTTATAAGCAAAAGGGAAAAGGTCCTAGTGAAAGAAGTTCCTAGTCTCTAGTTGTTACTCCCAAGAATACCACAACCCGAAGCAATGCTCCAACAAATCACCCAGTTAAAAAGGTTGTCAACAAGAGTTCAAGTGGAGGGGGAGAGAAGAATCCTCCCCCTGGTAAAATCGATAGTTCAGATAAGCTCCCTGTGAGAAAGAAAATGAAGAATTTAGTGCAAGAGGAAGAGGATAATCTTATAGAAAATGACATCCAAATCTTTTCTATGGAGGACATGGAGCTAGAAGTAGATATTGAGAAAATATTTCTTGCAATGGAACAACCAGAAAATATGACTCAACAAAATTATTTATTGGAATTCGTTGAAAATGAGACCTTTAGTGAAGAAGAGTCCTTCACTTTTCAAAGTGTCGTTTTTGATAAGGAGTCTAAAAAGTGGAATGTAGAAAGAAGTGACCAGAAGAATAAAAAGGGAAATTCTCACTTAGAGGTCGACCTGAAGGATATGCAACCATCCCAGATTTCCAAAATCCATAGGGAAACTAAGGATTCTCTTGACGATTCTATTGATGGTTTGGAAGCTGAAAATGCTAAGTTAAAAGAAAGGATCAGAGAATCGAAAAAGGCCTTAATGCATCTTCCAATCCTGGAAAGTCCTTTGTCAATGGTTAAACCAACTACACCCATTATTAAGTTAAAAGGATATTCTAGTTTACTGACAACAGTCTGAAGTTATGTAGAGAAAAACATGAAAAAGAGAATGTCATTGACAATAGAAGCATGGGAGGTATCAAAAAAATATTGTTTCTTTCGTCTTAAGGGAACATGTTTTTCATGAGTATATGCAAGTTGATTTAAAGAATGAAGAAGGTTTCTACGTTGATGTTGTCTTTCCATTTGGAATAAAAGTCTCAAACATGACATAATTGAAAAGAAGAGAAGAGGATATGCCTTATCCAAGTCAAATTAAACAGTTGAATGCTTGTTGGAAGCAAAAGATCAAGAATTTGAATAACATTGTCCAAGCATGTAGTGAAGCCATAGTAAAAAGAGAAAAATCGTTCAAAAGACTCACAGAGATAGATCTAGCAGGAAGCAATGATGAAGCACAAGATCCTAAGTTAATTATTAATTGAATGTTTATGACAAAGCAACAATTTGATGAACAAGTTGAGATATTAAAGGGGTTATCAACTGGATTTTTTTATGGAATAGTTGAATAATGAAGAAGAGATAGACAATTGGTTGGTTGATTATTCCGTGAAGAATCAAGATATCGAGGATGCAATACGTGGAATTTCTCATGACTTAAGAGACTTGGAAGGAAAATTATTCAATATTAAAATTAGGCATGAAATAAATGTTGCACCAATGAAAAACTACATTGAAGATTGGTTTAAAAAGACAATTGATAAATTAACCAAAGAAGGCCAAGAAGCAATAGTTGAGACGGTTGTTATAATAGTCAATGAGGAAAATAAAAGGACATCAAAAAGTAAGTGAACATGAGAGAGACCATCATAGTAAGTTTATGTTGATCATATCTTCCTTTCTTTATCAGTTTTTCATCCAGTTACTCCGCTTATTTGACTAGAAAGGTTTAACTGAAATCTGATAATTTCTTCGTTTCTTATTTCCAGGTCTTGCTACTCTATCATCACCCACCATCTTATTTATGTAGATTTTAACCTTGTACAATATCTACTGCAAATAGATATTCAGTAAAAGAACATAAAATATACAATGGAAAATACAAACATTACACAGAGATTTTTCCCCTGGAAACCCAAACCGAGAAAAACAACATATTCTATATTCATTCATGTTGATACATTGTTTACAATACAATATACATATAGGATCCAGCGGCATCCAAAACCCTAACCCAATGACCTGGATTAGTCAATAACCCCAATTCCTTAACCGGAAATAGAAAACCATCGGCAAATAAACCATGTACTGAAAAACCACCTAAAATATGTGACATGTTTTTCGAGGCAGAAAAATATGTGACACATTTTCTGAGTCAAAAAAATTTTCCCACTTGTGCAAATAATATAACACATACCCAACATTCTCCCACTTGTTGTTTTCTTTGCATACAATGGGTTACAGGGTTACATAGTCAACAATCCAGGGCAACAATGCCCATGGATCCTCTACACCAAGAGAAATTCTCAGTGCTCACAGATTTTGTTAATGAATCTGCATAATTCTTCAAAGTGTCCACCTTCATCAGCGATACTTTCTTTTCTTCAACCATGTCTCTCACAAAGTGATATTGAATATCAATATGATTTATCTTTGAATGATGAGTTGGGTTGTTCGCCAGAAAAATTGCACTTTGACTGTCACAATCTATCCTTACAGCTTGTTGTACAAACCCAATACCTGAACACAATCTTTGTAACCATAATTCTTCCTTAATTGCGTGAGTGGTTACCATGTATTCAGCTTTTTGATCCGGATTTTATGAGCAGAACGAAATGAATACAGATTATTAATAGGTGCTTAACACGAAAATAACAGAGATACAGTAAAACTGGTTTT